>JAIPRM010000247.1:48571-67023 GCA_025469315.1 Stegophylla sp. TES_Ste_2020 | reverse complement strand
ACAATTTAGAGGCAAATCCGGTTTCAAAAAGTTATTGATCGAAACTTTTGGACAAGTATTTCTATACGAAAAGTTGTACACAGAAAAAAAAAAAAAAAAATAAATAAATAAACATCATTGTAAAAACACTAGACTTTTCACTTCGTTCAGAATCTAAAATTAGTGCACTATTTAACATAATATAGGTACACTGCTGACAGTCATTGCACATATTTTTATTATTATAAGCGTATTTGTTACTATTATTATTAATATTCACCGTGTGCAGCGTTTATAAGTATTGGAAGAGTGTGCATGAATTATTGTTATTATTGGGTTCCAGGGAGTAGAACAATCGTCGGGGACCTCGCCCCAAATGGTTTCGTAAAAATGTGCTGATCGCGGACGAAAAATAATAACAGAAATAATACACGCGCGGACATATACCACCGCACACGCCTTAACCATATTTTCGGCTGACCTAGGATGTATCCGTCGGTTTGGACTATACTTAGAAAAACTACGTGCAGGCGGCCGAAAAAAAAAAATGTCGTCCGCGCACATGTAAAAAATAACTGTTAAAAAAAACGCCTGTGTATACAAATTGTGCAGTATATCTCGGGGAGTTTGGTTCGAGTGACAAGACCAAAGCAAGGGATTTGAGAGAAAAAAAAAAAAACACAGGCCGGTTTTTATATTATATTATTGTGTACAATGAGTCACGGTTGAAATTCAATAGGTACAGGGTTACCGAATGTCTTATTTTTAGGGTGCAATTTTACGATCCAGACAAATCACTCTCGGTTTTTTCCCCCCGTCACATTCGAGTATTTATTTATCGACAGTACGACTATTTTTTAAAAGTCTTCAAAAAAATATGAGTGTGTCTTTCCGTTTGGAACGAAAACAAATTGTAAACAAAACACGTCACTTGAACAGTCGAGTGAACGACATATCTGCAGAGAACCCACGTTGAAGCGAAAAAAAGAAAAACAAAAAGCGGGCACCTAGTAGTCGTGAAGTTTAGCCTGCATTTAGAATATACCTATAAATTAATTGTATTATATACATTAAAATAATATACAATTAAAAGTGAATGCTTTTTAGAGACATTTAGAAGTAATATATATAGTATAGAAGTATTAGTCAGGGATGCCAGTGCATAATATTTGTCAGTGGTGGGGGTAAACTCGGGGTTTGAGGAGTTTTTATTATACAATACCGATGTATTGTACTAATTTAACTATTAATTTATGTTGCATATTTTTATATATTTTAAATTTAATACATATTTTTTTTAAATATGACACAAATTCTATTACATATTTCTACATATTTCACAATTTTCAAAAAATTAATTAACAATAACAGGTCCGATGCGCAAGAAGTCCTAAGTGAGCTAAAAACAAAAAAGGTCATCATCAGTTCAAAAAAATTAACCCTAGGTTCTTAGCTAAATCTGTATGAAACTATGAATAAAATACAATAACTTTCTTCTTTTTTGTTTGGTGAATTATAAAATTGTAAATTTCTTTTACATATCTTAGATTTTTATTTCCATACTATGGTAAAAATAAATATATGTTATATATATTATTTTATACATAAGTACATATTTTCTTATTTTAAATACATATAAATCCTCACTCTATTCATTACAAATAATTACATTTCTCTCTCTTTTTCAAAAATATTCTCCCAATAATTTAGCAAAATTAAATTAGTGCTATATACATTATATTGAATATTGTTGAAATATTTGAATAGGTTGAAAATAATGAATGGTCGACACTGTACCAATTTTTCATGAGTGAAGTTTTAGTATATAACTTGTTAGCAACAGAAACGAAGTTGAAAATAAATACACTTATTTGATATTTCCGTTGTAAATAGTGGTTTGATAATGATGGAGTCCCTTTCATTCACGCCTGCACCTACAAATCTAATGAATAGAATTTATAAAATTTACCTACAAAGTGTAAATATTTTTATCAATGAAAACATAATAAACAGCGATTGAGATAAAAAAAAAAAAAAGATAACATTATGCGCTCGAACATGTTTTTACTAAATAGATTGTTATTGTTAATATATTACCATTAGAGATACGTTACTGTGCGATAGATTAGTTCTCGTTTTCGTTATTTCGCTACTTTAAGATCTTATTTCCCAACGACTCCAAAACATACAGTTCAAATTATATATACGTGCATAATAATCAAGTGAAATAATGGGTACGAAAAAGCCTTGACTTGTACTACAGGTATATATATATATATATATATATACACGTACGCGAGAAGAGACGAACGAGCGCGCAAAATATAACTCATTAAGTTTACACTTTCCACCGCAGCGCAGATGGTATAGCCGCCGCTTACACCCGTCGGGCGTCCGAAGACACGTCATGACAAAATATTTTTATCCTTGCGTTTCACCGAGAGTAATATATTTTTATAATCACCTTGAACGGTTCTCCCGCGCGTAAAACAATATAACTGTACAGTATCGTTATTATATTATAAACGAGCGTCCTTTACCGCGCGTACTACACATGCAGGTGTCCAATAGTAGAATATACACATATATATATATATATATATCGACAACAAAGGATCCGAACAAAATGTACAGGCTACGCGCATTCCTCGGGGTAAGTGTGCGTCGTATACGAGCATAGGCACTTGGCGTGTACACACACGGCCGTGTTATGTATCGACGTGTGTGTGTGTGTGTGTTGTCTATTGAAAAAAAAAAAAAATAAAAAAAAATTGCCAGTAATTAAAGCACACACAAAAATACCGGCTTTTCACTGGAAAAAACAAAAGATCTAAGTCATTCAATGTACTCTGTGGTGTGTGTATTTAAGGTGTATATAATATGAACAGCGTTCGGCGGATGAGAGAGCCTCGGGTGACGTAGATCGCACACAAAGACTACACACAAAAACCCGGTAGCCGCGGCCGGAACAGTGGCAGGATCCTGTGCAGATGAATAATTGCCTTAGAACGTGCAGTGGCGGCGGCGGCGTTCCGAGTTCGAAATAAACTGTACATATTTTACAGAGAGTAAAAAAAAAAAAAAAAAAAAAACCGTCGTCGTTAAACACGAAATAATGCGACTTAGGTAGTAGTGCATATTATACTCGACGAATGTGTCTCATCTCTATGCGTCCGCCGTCAGATCACCACCTAACGTTCAGTTGGTTTTCTCTTTCTTCGAAACACACCTGTTCGCAAATGCGTATTGCTCGCTCGGATATATCAGGTTCGGCAAGTGTGTACACCCACAACTGTGTGTCTGAGTGTATGTATATATACACACACACACACACACACACATAGTATATATGCGACGAAAATTACACTCTTAGAATATAATATGTATACACATTGTGTCTCGCGGAGGGTGACTGGTGAATCTCGAGACGATCGATGTGTACAATCGTAAATCCGCGAAGGGGATGAAACACAATACTCGAATACTATTAAGTTTAATCGCACTGTGTTCTGTGGGAATTATATATAATATAGAACAGGAATTCGATAAATTCGGCCCATACGATAAAACGCTATAAAAAGTATTTTTTGTGTTTTTACGCATACGCCGGATTGAATTTAGCGAGGCCCACATCTAGGGTGGCAGAGCTCAAAGGGTGGTAAATTTTCCACAAAATCACTCGGAGAGGGGAGGCAAAACGAGGCATTTAACTGTAGGTATCTTTTTAATATTGCTTAAAAAAATCAGAAGTAATTGAGAAGATTACTATTGACAGTTATAGTATTAGGTGAAATAATAGATAATTATAGAACAACAAGATTGGTGAAGGATATTAGAATAATATTATATTGGTGAAAACCCACGCAATAAACTGCAGGGTACACACCAGCTGTATCACGAACTTATGACAGCGTGACTTGTATTATCGATGGAAATGTCATATTATATTCATGATACACTCTCCAATATACCAAACTTATATTGTATTGTTTAATTGCTTTTAGTAAAATAACACCTTGAACCCTTTTGGACAGCATTACAACAACCATAATATTATGAAGGTATATACTTGTGCGCATTGAGGTCGATTATATATAAAGTTAATATTATCGAATAACAAATAATAAACAATAAATTTAAATACATATACGTACTATAATTCACGCACTTAAGTACGTATAACTTAAGTTAACACTTAAAACGTTCCGAAGATTATAAGTACCTAAATGTGGTGATAATAAACATTATAATACACTTCCACGGGGAAATACTACATCGATTGATTATGAAATTATTAATATGTATTAGACACATAAACGCATGCCGCGTACACGCCTATATATTATGATGTATTATGTAGCATTTTGGTTGTAGTGTTATTCATCGTAGGGAACCCGTTGATTTTGTTATATTTTAATAATAACAACATCAACAATAATGTTTTTGGTTTTTTACACGCACATCGTATACGTTGACTTTTCAATAAACCTGTCACTCTGCTGCTCTTGGATGTAGGCCTATAAACATTAAGGCACCACAGACACGAAAAGTGCAGTAATTGTTCACTTTATAGGTATCCTTAAAATTTAAATTACCATGGTACAACATCGTGCGTATAGTAATAATAATGTATATTGTATCCATTAAGCATTTATACGTAATAATGCTGATGGTAACGCGCGTAGCTCTAAAACATATTATACGACGACCGTAGTAGGCACCATTTTGGTTTGAAAAAAAAACACATAACGGTTGACACACGATGGACATATTATGAATTTGAATAACTGCAGCCTTATGTACTTCATTTCGTTGGGTATAATATAATTCACTGCTACGTGTGTTCCAACTATTTTTCTAGTAATATAATGTAGAAAACTTTTCTAAACCTCTTTTCCGACACTGCTAACAATATCGCTTTTGAGTTTTGCGTAATTTTCAATATTATTCTTCTGAAATACTTTTATTTGTGTTCGAAATCAAATTACGTTTTAGGTAACTATAAGAATGTTAGGTTAGATTATGTTAGGTTTAATTATTATAATTCAAAATGAACTCAAATTACTAAAAAAAAAAAAATTGTAAATAATGTAATGTGATAACAAAATATAAATACTGTAAATGTATACAATTTTTCGCCCTAAAAATAATAAATAAATTATGTTTATCGAATACAATCTGCAATTATTTAGGATAGAAAAACATGCGAGGAGTCTTTAAGTAAAAAAAAAATCAAACGGATTCAAAATTAAATATGTTATGAAGTTTTGATTAAAAAAAATTTTGTTTTTTGAGTGAAAAATGACCAGTTTTATACAAATTGTATAATTGATGAACGATTTTTGTAATTATTTTAGGGCCGATAGAAAAATATATGAATAAGGTTGTATTCATTTTTCAAATCATAACATTAGGAACTAACTCATAAAAACAAGATATATCCAAAATTCTATACTTGTACCAAAAATGGTGAAATTCATTTAAAATTTTTTTCAATCTGTATTACACAATTGTAAAAGTTTTAGAATTACGTCTAAATTACTAGAATTGACTGCATGCAAATATAATTTATGTACACTTAAAGATAGAGTTTAATATTTACTCAAATTTAATATAGTTTTCCTTGCCTCTGGAAAAAGATTATCCTACCCAATGAATAAAGATTGGCCATAATAATAAAGTATGACCTGCTAATTTAATTTTATAATTTATTAATATATTGTTTGAAATTCCAACCAACACATAATTCAAAAAGAACTATTGAATCATGCATTTTCTTTTTTAATTATTGTATAAATATGAAAAATACCGTCTCTAAACTATTTGCAGACCAAATTAAACTCGTGGCTTGCAAATTTACTGCGATCAAATTATAATTAATGTTCTTGGCAATAATAATATTATGACGAACATTCGAAGTTCATTAAAACTCAACGAAAAATGTATATTTATTTTTTAAGAGCATAGAAATTACGAATACAATTATTATAATGGTGGAAATATTGTGAAATACAAATTTTAGCTTTTACGTTCTGACAGAGGAATAACACAAATTTACTGTAATGATTTAAAATGACAATTGATTATGTTGATGTAGAAAATATCCTCGGAGCCTTGGTAATTCGACCTTATCAGACACACGTATATAGATGACATGTGTACAACATTAAATTATTATTGTATCCACCATTCGTCGTTGGCTTTGGCTATGAATACTCTTATGTCGTAGCTTATAAAATATAATCAATAACAAAATATATTATTATTATATCATATTACAGTCAAATGATCGAAAATCATATTATACACTGATACACAGACAGAATTATACGACTATTTTTGGTTTAGACGTGTAAGCACATAGTGTAAAAGTATTAATCAAAATGTCTATTGACCTATTATACACTACAATGGTTGCTAATAGGTACTTTAAGAAATAACGTGTGGTTGTTCGTCAAATTATGAATGTGAAAAACCATTATAGATATTTTTTTTTCATTAAAATTTTATTTAATTGGGGTTTTGTATAGTTTAATTTAAATATCATTCAACATTTTTTCTCCTCCCATCTTCAAGCTGAGAAATTTATTTATTAGAAATTCATACATTGAATACTGGGTCCCACTGAGAAAACTCGTGGGGGGGGGCTAGGAGTTCTTACACTTTTATAAAATAATTTGCATTACATTTAGGCCAAACAAAATCCTTATAAAGTCACATTGGTAATTTACGAGATATGAAGCATTAAAAAAAATTGCAGAGAAAAAATACATAAGCTTAAATAATAATATTACAAAAATAATAATCAAGTACATGATAACATAAATAAATTTAGATAACAAAAAAAGAAATAATAATAATTATTAAATAAAGAATTACAAATCACATCTTTAATATCAACATAGATAAATATTATTTAATAATTCTATACAATTTCATTGAAGTCTAATAATCAATAAGCGAAATTCTTTTTTTAAATAATTTAGGTGGGAGTTTAAGGATATCTGTAGATATTTTATTCAATATCTTGGTACCAATTATTTGAAATTGTCTTTCTGACAATTAAAGTCAATTCGTAAAGAAACATAAAGTGTTAATATGTAAATATTTCAATAGGAACTTAAAATTTTTTCCAGGTAAAAAAAAAAGAAAAACATGATCATTCACGTTTTAATGTGAAAATTGACCGCGTACAATCTCAAATGTTTCTCTGGATCACGGTCTCGAATCAAAAATCGATCGTCATTTAGCTAATTTAAATATTCAGAAAACATTTGAACAGGTATTGAAATCAATTGTGAGTTTATTTATTCGACGCAAGGTCTCGATACGCATTTTAGGTAAATAAAAAAAAAAAAAAACGGGTCAGACGTTAGGTAATAATTATTATTATGAGTGCTCGATAAAAGATCACATCTGACTAAATTATATTATACATTTTACCAAGCCGTACAGCACAATTATGTCATTCAATAGACATTTATCGGTACAGATGCATAATATTATACAGCACATTCGGTTTTCCATTTAGTTTTAACACGTTATTATACACGAGCACGCATATGAGGTGATTATTAAATCTTGTGGTCGCGCTCCCCGGACCGGAGCAGGCATCCTTTGACCTCGATCAACATGTGTTTGGCGTTATTTGATTTACTATTTTACCCGTAGTACGACCAGTAGCGCACTGCATATTATAATATACGACGGCGATAATTTCCTTTTTCTTTTGCTAACACTCACTGTGATAGCCATAAAAAATGCGTTTCCGAATTTTCTAATCACATCGTATACGTACATAGCTGTTATCTTATGTTTGGTGCCTGTGGATCGACGCAAGGTGGTTGTGTGGTTCTGTTGTATATTATAAATAATTATAACTAACTGTTGGTGAAATGTAGTACTCCGATAGATTGGTATGTAATTGTTCTTAAAATATTCACACATGACCTAAAATTGATCAAACGAATAATAATGACTTGGTAAGTATTAAATGATTATGATACGAATCGTAAAATTTGTTTTTGAAATTATTTCACATCAGGTACATATCTAATAATTATGGTATATAGCACCTCTACGGTTAACTTAAAAAACTATGTGTTATCCGATAAAAGTTTGTGTATTTAATTTATATTAGAGTTTAAGTAAATAACATAATATTATGTTATTGATAAATATAAAATTCAAACTATATAAACTCGGTAGTATATTAGAATAAAATAATATATATTACACAACATTAAACCTATTATAGGTATACATCTACGGATTTACAGAAATGTATGGACGCAGCGAATTATTTATTTTATAACAGAAGTGAAAATGTCATTAGTTGACACTAAAACGGAAAAAAATAAACAATGACTGTATCTAAATTTCCATGTTATCCTTAATACGTAAAATTATAATTATTTTTGGATCATTTAAATAAATTGTAATTTCAACTAAAATTATTGTAGTAAAAAAATAGATTTTTAAATTTAACAACAGACAACAATATAGATACTATATTATAAATTAATAATCAAATCGATAAAGATACGAATCTCGGTTCATTGTTTATTCTTGTCACACATTTTAAGTATAATTCCTGTGTGGCACCATCTATGTCCATTGTTCACGTCTGATAAAAGCATTTCCTCTTCGCAAACGGAATTGACCACTATGCGACTTTATTACCGAAGTATTTTGAATGAGTCATGTTTTAAATTTAAAACTGTTTTAGCAAACATATTATTATTATAGTTAAAGTTTTGTTTCAATAAACTTATAGGGGCTAAATAAAAAAAAAAAAGTCTTTAACGATGCGAATTTATATAGTTATAAAAGAATATGCGCTATTCGTAGATCAGCAAAGGACCCCTATGAGTTAATTAATCATTCAATTGAATCTCAAGTGTATACACATTACACATTACACAAACACACACTATATAACTATAATCTTACAAGTTTTACGAGTCTGAAGGGTCGAAATTAGTTATTGAAGTTTTCAGTCAATTAAAACGTCAGAAACTGAGTGAATTTACACTCTGGTGTTTGCCACCCACACGATTAGAAGAATTATCCAAATGAAACGATTTAATATTTAATTCTAGTTATAGTTCTTAATGTAAAGACTCGCACATTGTGTTTAGAGTAAACTGTATTACATTTTTACACGAGTTGACAAATTAAATGTAAATGAAAAATTGTCATATGAAGTATATTATTATATCCAAACGGGTTTTAAGGTACTAATCAATTTCGAATACAGTTTTTATTATTATTATATGATATTATTGTGTTATATGATTTATATTGTGAAGGCTACAGGAATCGAGAAGTATGAAATAAAAGCATTAGTCGGCAAGTGTGTTTATTTTTTTTAATTACATTGTCTGCTATATTCGTATTTATGTATGATATGTTAATTATTCAACTGGAAAGCTTTGCTTATTAAATTTCAATCGTGTGATTTTTTTCTGCGGTTAATAATTCCTAAAATTTATTTTCAACCATACGAAGTTTTTACTATTAAATGGAATGCATGTATGTGTTATCAGAATCACATTATATCCATTGAAATATCACATTACAACAGTTTAATTATTCGAAAAAACAAACAATTAGATGCAAAGTGTACACATAATACATATAAGTTTATAAATCTTCATTATATTGTATTTTCTAATGATTAACTCTTCTTATTGGCTATTATTATTTTAATACGCCGTTATGTTATAACTTATATTAAATGTATTACTTTGTTTTGTTTACGTTGCATTTATAGACTGTGGGAACAATATTTTTTGTTTCTAAGTTGATTGTTTGATGAATTAATAATAATAAAAAAAGCCGGACATACTTCGCACGATGGTTGTACTTCGCACGACGGGTGGTATTCTCTTGACGGGCGTATTAAATTTTAAAGAAACGATAAATTATTTCTTCAGTAAAACGATTCTGAACGAAGGAAGTTAATAATATAAGAAAAAAAAATGTCCAAAATTTTTTTTCACATTTTCAAAATTTTCTTGCGCCAAAATCTTTTTTATAGGATTTTCTATCAATGTTTAAATTTTCATAAAATTCTGATCAAAAAATGATGGTTTTCGAGTGGTTTTTGTCAAATTTTGGGTAGTTTTTTCCAAAAAAAAAAATTGAAGAATTGAGAAATTCAAAAAATGACCTCCTCTCCAAAGTACAATCTAGAGGCGAATCGGGTTTCAAAAAGTTATTGATCGAAACTTTTGGACAAGTATTTCTATACGAAAAGTTGGACACAGAAAAAAATAAAAATAAATATCATTGTATCAACACTAGCTTCTTCACTTCATTCGGAGTCTAAAACGTATTAGTACTAAATTCGCATCTAGTTTACAGGAAATCCGTTTCCGAAATGAAGGGACGAAATAATTTTGATTATTTAGCGAAATCGTGTACAAAACGCACGAGCACAACAATCCTGTGAATATACTCTTTCATATGTGCAAAATACATTTTTGTCCATGAAATCCGTTCGATTTGAAACGCCGACATTTCACATCCACAGCCACTGTGCGTGTACTCTCAATGTAATAATATGAACGTGATTCAAATTCATGCGATTCCGGTCCCCGAAAGTAACGAACGACATTTCCGCGGGCGTAGACCGGAAGCGGAGAAAACTTCGGGCGCGAATACGCGACATCGCTCCTCGCGTGCACGTCCCGATGAATCCTTTATAGGTTGTTATCTATTCTGTACGGCCAATAAAACCGGAAAGCTTTTATCGGGTTAAACTACTTACGTACGTACACGTGTGCAAGTGTGTGTACACGTGTACTCACCTCTGCCTCACCGCCTAACCCAGTGGTTCCCAACTGTCGTCAGTCCGTGCACAGCACTCGTCTCAGGTGTCTGTGTCATTTTTGTAACTGCGACCAAAAATTTACATTATACAATCACACACAACGATTGAAACTGATCAAATACCGAATATCCAAGGATTCGATGACCTCGTTTCTTACTTGTTAAACAGAAGATAATTTTGTTTAGCTGTGGTTCCCAAACTGTGCACCGCAAACACTTTTCAAAGGCACCGTGGCTCAAAAAAAAAAAAAATTATTTATATTTTTCAATTTAATGTTAATATTTTTTGTCCCCC
The DNA here is from genome assembly GCA_025469315.1 of Stegophylla sp. TES_Ste_2020. Lineage (NCBI taxonomy): Eukaryota > Metazoa > Arthropoda > Insecta > Hemiptera > Aphididae > Stegophylla > Stegophylla sp. TES_Ste_2020. The sequence goes on along the minus strand of JAIPRM010000247.1, from coordinate 55,913 downwards.
CCTCTTCCACCTTGAGTGGTGTTGTTAAAATAATACGAACGGTATTCCTTCTTAGATAGTGCGCAAAACTCTTAAGCTTAGCTACATCTGATTACAAATATTTGATTTACTTAACTTCAAACCGGATGCTAAAATTCTCCTTCAATAGCAATTCGTACATAGAGTTATGGCTAAATTTGAAAAATAATAAGGTTTGAGGTGAGTCTCAATGCTGAACCTAACCTCAGCGACTCTAGTTGTCCATAATAAAACCTGAAATTGTTATCCAACCACGTACAATTAGTCATTAATTACATTATTCGAGTTTATATTTTTTTAATTTTTTTTTTCTTTTTAAACTTGGAAATGTACTTATTACAATTAGGTCAATAACCTGAAGGTTATTGACCTAATTGTAATAAAAATGAATTTTTAGTAAAAATCTTTTTGGGGGCAGGGGGTAGGGCGCGAATGAGTTTGGTCCAAAAAAGGGCACCGCTGGACAACAATTTTGGGAACCACTGTTGTGTAGGATACATTTTAATTTCCGAATTTTCGGACCGAATGATGGAATTAATTCCGTTGGGAAATTAAATAGTTTTGCAGGTACATATTGGTTGGACTGTGATAGACGACGTTAGTTGGGAACCACTGACTGCTCGCTGCACCGTCCACGCGTGTACAGAGTAGTTATTATTGTCCTATTTTCGGAAAATTTTCGGTCGTTGATGCCTATATATAGGTATTGTATACTTAAGTCGGTTTTTTTTTCTTCTTTCTATTGCTGTTGCTGCTTCTGGCACGTATGTGTGTGTACCTACGTTACCGGCGTGGCGCGTACAAGAGGAAAGCACAACGCGCTGCACGGGCGAAATTCCGGAAAATATCGATTTCCGGTCCCTCGAGGGTGGGTGGTGCGGTGCGGTGCAGAGCAGAGCGGAGAGCGTATTTTTTCGTTCGTAAAATCGCGCAGCTCCGCAGAACCAATCGGATTTTATATATTTAATTAAATACCGGATGCTGAGCGGACGAAAAAACCTTTCTATCCCGCAAAATTCGCGGGACGAGTGAGTTAAAAAAAAAAAAAAAAAAAAAGAAAAGAAAAGAGAGAATAAGAAACGCCGGATGACTATGGGAAAGAGCGAGAGAGAGAGAGAGAGAGAGAGAGAGAGAGACAAAGAAAGAGACAATAGACGCATCATTTTCGACGACAATGACGACGATAAGAGAAAGATTTTTTACCTCCCGACAAATATTATTATTATTATTATTATTATAGGTATCGTCCACGTGTATAGTCAATGTTGTTAATATTATTTATTTTTTACGGTTTCTTTTTTCATTGTTAGTATACGCGTAATATTTTATTATACGTCATAGACACAACTACGGACATCGCATATACTTTTCACGTTTTTTTTATTTATCTTTTATTTTTTATTTATTTATTTTTTTATTTTTTTTTTTTTTGGATAACGCGTTTTGAATAATCGAGTTTACAATATAATAATACAACGGTTTTATTACACACGTGTATACTCGTATATCATAATTGACTTTTTGGGATTTTCCCCAATCACTGACCAACACTAATTATTGTACCGAATAACCGAATTTAAATTAATTAATCGATATTAGTGCACCGCCTCCTGCAAAAACATTTCGATTGTTTATATATGATGTGTGTACCTTCGCTTAATATGTGAAGCATTTAAGTAAATGAAATAAAAATACGCATTTTTTTTTTACTTTCCTACAGTACTCTGCGTAACCGCATCAAATACATCGAATCATTGTAATAGCATCTCTCAGTTTGATTTTTCATACGCGATGCGTGTCAACAGGTGTACGCCGTATCTACGAGAAAATATTTTCAATAATTTTATGTACCAAAATGAATTTGGCACAAACATTCTTTGAATCGCTCGATTATCTCCTCGAAAAATCCGGGACTTTATAAATAAACGATTAATTCCTATAACAAATGATCGCGGTGTATGATGGACATTAAAATTGTAAATCGCGTTCTACCGTTTGGCGATTCCCGTTTATATGAAGAGTGTGTACCTATTATTATAAATCGGTGGTAGTTCATACACCATATAGTAAAGAATGTATATAGAGGGGCCATACCATATACTGTTACGTATAGTGTGAATTGAAGCAATCAAATGGAATACGCTAAGAGTGACCGTTTTGAGAAAAATAAAATTATTTTTCTTATTTGGTTGGTACCGCTTTAAATTATTAAGAAATGCAGACATAGAAAAACAATAACATTAATTTTATAGTATGATAACAGTTCCTTATCAGTGATCCGATTGAGCAAGGGATACAATATTTCGATACGGTAATTTGATTCTTTTCAATAGGTCACTCTAAGCGTATTCCATTTCAATGCTTCATTTAAGTATACGGGTTGGCACACACCAATCGACCGAATCGCTATAACTCGTGATTTTCGAGTTTCACTTATTAATAAAACCGATTGAAAATTCTGTAATTAATATCGTTTTATTGATAATTGATAATGGGCCATAAAGAAAATCGTGTCAATTAGTGTATTTTAATTGAACGCAACGATGTAACTGTAATAATAACAGCTAATACAACACAGTTTGTGTAATATTGCTACAATCAATACATTTTAATTATCCTTGTTTTATAAACGTATCTGAAAAATGCTGTGAAAAGAGTGATTTTTAACTAATAATATCATAACAGTCGACGATAAAAAAAAAATGTTGGGTTGTGAAATTTCATTTTTCACCCGCTTTACACGCGACCAAGAACGAAGGTCAGGCAGTGACTTTGTATCTCATATATGTGTGTAATTCACTATTTGCTGTGAAAAGTTAAATAATTATAAAAGCGATCGTTACTTAAAAACACTAAGGATAATATAAACTCGAACAATGGTTAGTATATTGTGAGAATATTCGGTGGCGTTGGAAGCTTAAAACAACAACATTTTACGCCACCGAAACTAGAGGTCTATCGTTATAAATAGTGTGTTCTACGGCCATTTTTCTGAATTACTGTCTACCAAGATTACCTTGCGATCGAAAACAATTGTGTAAGTTTTCTGGCGCCTATTCGTGTCTGCCGACTATTGCACAGCACGTTGCACGCGCTCACTAACTTTTTGATGGAAACAAATTAAATTAAAAAATAAATAAATAAATAAAAAAAATATGTATTCTTTATGCGTCTTAATCGCATTGAGTGTGTTTATATTATATATTATGTGTTTACTTACACTGCCGCTGCGACTGCCACAGCTTATTCGGTATAATATAAATATAAAAAAAATTGATTATGTCGATCAAACCGCCTCGGCCGTGGCCGGGGAATATTTACGATTTTCATTAAACAGTGAAAAGAAAAAGAGAAAAATAACAATGACTAGCAGTATATTGATTATGCAGCAGTATGGTGAAATTATTCAAATACAATGACAAAAGAAAAGTTATTAAAACAAAACTGTCCAACTAGCCTTTTTGGGTTTTTTTTTTTTTGCATATTGATTGTTTTTTAATACTTTAATTTTTTTTTTTTTTAAAGGGGGGGGATTATTTTACAACATTATTAATATAAAGATCAGTCGATTTTTAAATAATAATAATATATGTATGCTTAATGTACATAGATTATATTTCGTTTCGTAATATCGTAATCGTTGTATTGGGTTTTTTCTTTTTTTGTATTTTTGAATATTTTAAAGTTATAACAAAACGAACTTTTTACAATGTAGAATATTAATCTGCAATATATTGTTTAGTTATACTGTTTGGCAAATAAATATGATATATTAATTTTGTGTGCATACAAAATTTAATATATGAATATTATATTGTGGACGTTAAAAATTAAAACTGTACCGATTACAAACATTGTGTCTGGAGGCTATAGGTAATATACTTTTATTTCATTAATCCATGTCAAATATCTACAATAATTTATTCTTAATTTTTTTTTCTGAACGCCACTATTATTTTGTATATGGCACGAAATAACGTTATGTCTTCGTATATAAATGTATTTTCGACATCAGTATTTTTTCAGTAAAATTATAATTTAATAAGTATAAAGTATAAAAAATATAATAATAAAACGCGGATTTTTTTTTTTTTTTTTTTAGTATTGTGTTACACGCGATGTACAATGTTTTTAACGAATTACTTGTGGCTACGGCACGTGTATTATATAAGAATTCGTTATTTATTATTATTTTTTTCTTTCTACTAAACTTGGCCGTGTTGCAGTGCGATTAGGTTTGTTTATCCGTTAGGGCAATAAGCGCGCGTCTTCAAACACTGGTTGCATGTTTCACGTTCATTTTTCATTGCCTATGTAAAATAATAATAATAATAATAATTGTTGCCCGTGGCAGTCGATTTTTAATGTCGTCTTTGTTTTGTGCGTGTTACAGGCGAGCTCATCTCAGAAACTGTCTGGAAAAACTGAAAGAATTGGTTCCTCTCGGCCACGAATCGTCTCGACACACTACTCTGGGCTTGCTGACTAAAGCCAAACGTTTCATAAAGGTATTATTTTCGATTTGTATGTGCACGATATAATATAATTCAGTGATTCTCAACCTTTTTAAAATCACCTCCCCCACTAAAGAGCAAAATATTTTTCAATGCCCTCCCTTAAAATATATAAATAAAAATAGTGTACTACTTGAAAATTGTATAACTGAAAACTTAATAGAAAATAAATGTATATAATCGGTATTCATAAAACTTGACTGGCTTTTCATATCTCATTAGTGGAATGTTCAATCAATTCTTGAATCTGTTAATCTGCTGTTTCAATATTTATTGAAAACATTCAGAAAAAATACCATTACAGATAAGCCATGGAGCGTCTTTCAGCGAAGTATCTGTATTTCAGTTTTTATTTTTCTTCAATATTTTGGCTTTAATGTAAATAATATATATTATGCTCAACACCATCCCATCGCCCAAGGATTGCCCAAAACATATTCCTCGTCCCTCAGAACCTCTTCACCACCCACTTGGGGGCAGTATCACCCCCGTTGAGAACCACTGATATTGATAATAGGATGTACGTGATATTTTGGTTGCATAAACGTTATCAAGTGGTAAATCGGTCGTTGTAAATAATTTAAACATCAATATAGTATCAAAGCTGCACATACCATTTGACACATAGCAGTGTTTGTTGTGTGAACACACGGTTTTATAGTGGTATAGATCTACAATTACTAAAATGTACCTGATGCCATCAAATGGCTGAAGAATTTCCAGTCGAGAATGTAAAATCAAATTAAGCGAACGAGCTTATGTCCTATTTTTTAAAAAATGTTTCCTGTATTTTTATCGGTCAAGAGCTTCAGAGATCTAAATACATATTATGTAATGTTTATTTTCACGCATAGTTAAATAATTCATATCGTCAAAATAAATATTAATGTAAAATTATTATTTATATAATTTATTGTAATTTATAAAACGACGAGAGTTATATGCAGCAAAAAAAAAAAAAAAATAAATAAATAAATCAATTGTTTATTTATGATCTGACTCGCGAAAAAATGTTCGTCACCATATTTAAGCGGCCATTTCACTGTATACCTATGTAATTATAATAATAATATATTCACGGATGCTGCTGCTTATTATACTGCAGGTATATAATTACTATAATATCATATTCGTGTGTACCGGTTACCACTTACCGCGGGTGTTGGTTCCGCGGTCGGTAGTGCGTCTCAAAGGAGAGGGGGGAGAGTTGTTTTCTCGGAGAAATTATAAACCCTTCTTAATGCGACGCTCGTGTCGTGGATAATGCACAAACGAGATCACTCAAAGGATTATTAAGTACCTTTCGAGAAAACTGCCGGGTGACCACATCAAACGCGGTGGGACCTCGTCGTAGTCGTTGTCGTCGTAATCAACGGCGGCCAATAATTATATCGTCTTTCTCGATGCAATAATAAAGGGTTAAGCCGTGTTCACGGGGAGTTCGAGGAGGGGGTGGGGATGAAAAGATATCGAGGGACTATATATATATATATATATATATATATATTATATTATGTGTACGTGTATATGCATTAGCCAGGGATCAAGCGTAATAACTATATGGATTTAATCTGGGTATTGGGTTTTCAGTCGGACGAGGGAGAGTAAGTTTGGTGATGGTGTTTTTGTCCGTATATTTTGTATATATATATATATATAGTGTATTATGTATGCTCGTGTATTTATGTGTGTACGATGTGCTGTGCTATAACCCCAAATACGACCGTTTTAATGAAACCGGACGCTGTTTTTGGCGGGTTCGTATTTTACGACCTACGTTTATATATTATAATATACGTCTACGCGTATTCGTGTGTCTAAACAATACACGCGTGTATTGTATACAAAATTATTACTCACGCGCACGCGCACATCACTGCGTGTACACGAACAAAATACGTATTATGCATATTTTGTTTCTCTGTGGAAAAATTAACCACCTGCACCACGGCCGCCACCACCGCGAGGGTCGTTGAAAGGTACGCGATTATAATATCAAAATCAACCGTTTCGACGTGTCGGTCGTGTAGATAGCGGTCGGGTATAATAATAATAATAATAATAATAACATGATTAGGTATTACTATAATATTATTATTGTTCTAATAGCATATTTTATATGATATTAGACGTGTCCCCTCACTACACAGACTTCTTAAGCGACAAATCGTTGCGCCGAAACTCGAGGGATTGAAATTTTGGAAAATCGGAGAATTTTAAAATGGTTATAAGGATATTCGAAGGAAATTGTAGTTTTTGGAGGGAGTAAAACGGACTTCTCGAAAAATAAATAAATATGTTTACGATCTAAGTAATATTTTAAGCGTTATATGTAAATAACTTAAAATTTGTGATTGATATTACATGAAAACATTAAAATTATATCAAACAATTATATTTTGTCTATGTTCTAAGTAGTGTGTTTTTCAATTTTGTAAATACATTTTGAAAACTCAATGTTAAATTACAATTTAAAAGTGTGAAACCAGCCTGATTCATAGTATTTAGGTTTATTTAAAAGTTACTGATTTAGATTCTGAACGAAGTGAAGAAGCTAGTGTTTTTACAATGATGTTTATTTTTTTTTTTCTGTGTACAACTTTTCGTATAGAACTTGTCCAAAAGTATCGATCAATAACTTTTTGAAACCCGATTCGCCTCTAGATTGTACTTTAGGGAGGTCATTTTTTGAATTTTTCAATTCTTCAATGTTTTTTTTGGAAAAAACTACCCAAAATTTGACAAAAACCACTCGAAAACCATCATTTTTTGATCAGAATTTTATGAAAATTTAAACATAGATAGAAAAT
>JAIPRM010000247.1:0-39050 GCA_025469315.1 Stegophylla sp. TES_Ste_2020 | reverse complement strand
GTGTTGCTCGTGTGAAGAATCTCTACGCTATTTTAGGGGTGGGACGGGGAGTTATCGTGCACACGCCAAACAACGCGTCGCACTCGTCCGGTACAATCAATTCGTTTGATGATTTCAGCTGTGTTTTTTTTTTTTTTCAAACCAATAAGCGTTTACGATTCGAGAGTTTATTATATATAATTCGGTATGGGAAAGGAGGGAATTCGAATATTTTACCCATTTCTTTATGGAAATCATGAAATCGATGTTCATAATCGGAAATCTCGATATCCCCCCCGGAGGAGTTCGTCGTTCCGAATTTCGTTGATTCTCGATTCCAAAAAAAAAAAAAATCCATTCCCTATTTCATTTACGGTTCTACGAGACGAATATTGATTACCGAGATTCCGAAATAGCTATTGATTTCGATTCTATTCAAAATAGATTATTTGAAATTTCATTAATCGATTTTTTAATATTTATTCGCTGTTTGCACATCGACGATTGTACCCAAGAGAAAATCGATAAATCGACGCGAACCCCGGTTCCTACAACTTACCCTAACTTAGTGTTTTCGTTAGCACATTAAAAATCGGAAAACGTTCTTCTACCACTCCCCCCCTCCCCACGAACCGGACCCGATTGCGATTTTAACGAAAAGCCAAAGGTTAAGTGAAATTATTTTCACTGTCATAAACACAATAAATTGTCACTGTTCCGCGCGTACAACCCCTCTCCCTCCTCCCCCCTTATATATCGTGGTGTGAACTCGATGAGTTGTAATAATATTGTACGCCAGTAAAACGACGCGCCTGAAAAGTGTAAATTTAAAAATGTGGGTCATCGTTCGTGCACGAAAAGTATTGACAAAGCGTAAAAAAAACTCCTCGGTGGTAAATAATAAACGAAAAAAATAAAATACATAAGATTATTCGGTGCAAAAATATCGTATTTTATAGCGTTGCGTCGCTTGTGACGGTAAAAAAATAAAAAAAAAAAAAAAAGGAAAAAAACATATGATAATATCAGTAAAACAGCGCGTAAAATTCGACTACAGACAAAACGAACTGTTCGATCATCCGATGACATCCCTTCAAGGAGTACATGGGTTATTTTTCTATTGTCTGGCCGAGTTTAAGAATTTTCTGATAAAAAATGAAATTCGGACTGTTAACGATTTTTTACCCGGTGATCATTTAGTTAATTCTATTCATTAATTTGCTTTTAATATCAATCACAGAGATGGGAAAAAATTTGATCGATAGTTTACGATATAAAAGATAGGAACGAGTCAAGTGTAATTATTTTAAATTTAGAACCGAAATAATTGTCTCGAATTTGTTGATTGACAATTATTGTTGATTTATCAAGTTAAATCGATTCAAGAAACACGTCGATTACATCCATTCGCGATTCTTAAATGAATATTATTATAATTACAATTAATGATCGAAATTTAACCGATTCTGATATTCCTTGGTAAAGAACTCGTTGATCTTATTCCGATTTATTTATTTTTTCTCTCTCCGACATAGATGTGATCACCGAGTATCGAAAATTCGAATATAAACGTCTGAAGGTTAGAGTAGTGGAAAGGAGATGCAAGTGTAGTCGGCAATCATTCATCCACCACTGTTCCCTGTTTGTCTAAAGTCTGAATTTTAAACATTTGCACCTCGAAAACTATTGACGACTATATGCAAATAAGGTCATTTTGAAAAACCAAAAAAACACCTAAATAAAAAAACGGTGAAAAATCTTAATTTCCATTTAATTTATTGTGTACAAATTACTTTAATACTCGAATACTTTAAATAATTGCATTAAAGGATTGTGAAATTCTCGAATTAACCGAGAAAATCCAGGTGTAGGACTATTTATCGAATCGCCCCGTATATACGTACACTTTGTACGTTTTCGATAACGATTTTCAATTAAAAATCAACATTAGAGGTCAACGGTACGTATATTACACTCAATCGCATATTTATATTTATATACATGTATACCATATACAGTATACACATTGATGTGCCCTTCTGACGGCGTGGCGCGTGCTTGACCCTCTGCGCTGCAATACTTGTCAATACGTATTATACGGGGGGCGCGGGTTCGGCGTGGGGTCAGTGCCTATCGAGCCGCGCGTTCTTCGGGGCGAGATTAAAATTAAATAGTTACAGTATTATTACGCGCGCGCGCGTTAAGGGGTGTTCGCACCATCGAGTCTTCCCACTTGGTAGTGTCTACTATGAGAATCAATAATTCTAAAAAATCCTGGTAAATATGCGCGAATATATTATGAAATAATAAATAGTAACGAGCGCTATGCCGTGTTAAAGTTTAAATTTAAATAACAAGTTTTTTTTTCTAATCATTATTTTCAAGTTCATTTGTCTCTAGATTCGACCGTTGCTGTGCGCAAAATATTAAAATTATTTAATTAACGAAATATTAAATTACCTATATAAAATAATAATTAATATGACAGAAATTAAATTGAAAAATAATTGTGTTGTTAAATTGCACCCTCGTCGTTTGGAAAACACTTTTTCTGAAGTGGCTGATATTAGTAAAGAAATGTGTCGGAGGTTCACAATACGAGTGCCGCGAAGAAAGACCTAGTGAAGTGTTTAGTGAAATATAAGAGTGAGATAAAAATGTAGTGTGTATATTCTTGGAGTAGAAAATATATATGTACTATGTGTAATAGACTTCGAGACGTTTTATTTTCGCTGTAACAAAGACTAAATGTCACTCTAAACTTAAAAAATATAAAAAAAGAATAAGAGTTTCCATTTTAAATCGTTAGAATTTACATCGTTAAAGCTCACGTACCTACATTTAAAAATTTGTTTACATGTTATCAGTCAAAAATAATATTAATCAAAATACATTATATGTTTGTTTTTTTTTTTCTTTTCAAAGTTATTCTAAATTAACAAAACGTACTAAAAAAAAAAAAAAAAAAAAATGATGCTGAGAAAAATCAAAAAAAAAAAAAAAAACGTTTTCAGTTTTAATCCGGACGTCGTATGAAACCTAAAATGTGCGCTCATTTGGCATATTAATTTACTACAATCGACCAGAAAAAATAAGCCAACGCCTCCAAATCCTGGCTCTACTGATTTATGCGAGTATAGGAATTTAGTTTCACGGTGAAGGTCGATCGCATATAACTACTCACGTGAAAAAAAATGTGTAAACGCATTAACGATGGCACTGCCCTACTTGTGCGTACAGACCTTGTCTATAGATGTAGACAGCGAAACCCTTCAACGAAGTGTTATGTGATAGAAAGCGTTTTAATTGAATTACAGTCGCATCATATATTATAATCATATAATATAATATAATATATTATACGTATGATATTAAGTGTAAAGTATATTATTATAACTATACTACAAAGCCTAACCTAAAAAATGTAGCAAAATCACGAAACATAAAAAAATTATTTTTAAAAATAGATAAAATTACTTTAACTGTATATTTTATATACATGCGGTTTTCATTATATATAAAACAAAATTTATAAACTAACCTACAGAACTTTTGATGAGACTTTGAAATTGTTTTATGATTTTGTCTTATTTAGTGAAACAGTAGAGGGTATTAATATTTTTTAATGAAAAAAATAAAATAAAAAAAACTCATTATTTTTCTCTTATAATGGAAAAAAGTTAAAAATGACAAAAAAAAAAATGACCTTTTAATGTCGGAAAACGCCCTTAGGCTTGGCGAAAAAAATAAATATAATAACCGAAAAAATACAAATGAACCGTTTAGATTCGAATAACACGTTTCGAGCTAGGAAAAAGAAAAAAAAAAACATCAACGTCCAAATAATTATTATGTGATAAAATTAATTTTTATACACATAATTTCCATCGCATTCAATGTTTATAACTGAATTACAACAAAAAAAAAAAAAAAAGTCTCTCAGAAATTATTTCTCGCGTTTAGAGAGATAGAATAGAAGGGAAGGGAAAAGAAAAGAGTGCCTCTTGAAAATATCAAGTCGTCGTCGTAACCGTTGGACGTGAGAAAATGTTACGTTTTCTCGTCAAAAACGAATATTAAATAAGAGGGCTTTCGTTGTATAAACAACAAATGTATTATGTATATATTATACGTATAGAAGCGAAAAAAAATTAAAAAAAAAAAAAAAACACGAGATAAAATTGCGAAGACGGTGGAGAACGAGGAAAAAGACACTTCGTAGCTCGTTAGTCGCGGGGCATTCCTCATTAGTCGTCCCCGGGACCGGCTTTTTATCCGCGACCTCTTCTACTACGCCGCCGCCGCCGCCTTCTTCCCGGGCACCGCCACTACAGGACGCCCGCATTAGCAGCCGGGTGCCGACGACGGTGGTGGCAGACGCATTCAACTCGTTTAAATTAACTAATTTCCCCGCAATTGTTTTTCGAGTGAATATCCTTAGCCCGGGGGCGCGGCGGCGGGGTCACGTCTCTCTCCGCGGCGCCGTTTGCCAGCGTCGTCGTTTGCTCTCTCGTTAATTTCATTAATAAACTCGGCAAATAATGCGCCGCCGCCGCTCGGTAGGTTTTTCCTCCCTCCTCTCCTTCTTTGCCCCTGCCGACTGACAGAAACGAAATTAAAAGGCCGCGCGGAGGATTGATGTGACGGCCAATTTTTTTTTTCTCCTAGTCGCCGGAGGGAAGAGAGAGTACGTCATTAGATTCGGCTTAAAGGTCTTCTCTCGGTAGACGAATGGGTGAGGGTGAGGTAGTAGGAGGGGAACGACAATTCCGCGTAATTAGCCATTCATTAGAGAGACTGGAACAACATAGAAAACGAAAATTAATTTTACTGCAACAAATCACTTATACATTTCTGTACTGTATATCGTTCGCCATTTCGATTCGAGCACGTTAATGCGAACAATCGAAGCTGCGTCCGAAAAAGGATCTGTGGTTTGAACTCATGACATCCTCTTACTATACTTACGACACACACACACACACACACACACACTCACTGCAAAAAACGTACAGTAAATAATTTTGATATCAGGAACAACTTTTCATCAACATTTAAATAACAGCATTGAGTTTTTACTACAAATGGATACGCGTTATATTTATTCACAACTGATCGTTTTGGACGATTTATGATAATTACCTGAAAATACCTATTCTTTTTCCGTTTTTAATAATTCGAATTTAACATATCTAATTCGCAAACACACACACACAGACGTGCATCACGTTTGGTAAATTAAAGATCTTACAACTGTATTACGGACAATGCCAGTCAAATCTACTAACTTATTTGTAACTTTTACTTCTGATCACAAAAAAACGGTGGGAAATTTGAAACAATATTTTTTTCCAATGTTTTGTAATATATGTATAAAAACATTTATTTGACTTGACAGTCGACTGGTTTTGTATTTCCGTAAACTTAAATATTTAAAAATAGTGGTGTTAGAAACTTGGAATTTTCACCGATTATCGACAATCATGTGATACATAAAATACTTATTAAAATAATCGAAAAATATAAGTAAAATATAGAACTTTGAAAATATCGGAAAAATCTCATTTTGAAATTTCTTTTTACATAACAATTTTCAATATCGAATCGGTTAAATTAGTTTTTAACTTACATACATATATTTTCGCAACATATATTTTTACCTCTTTCCAAAATTCCATATAGATCGACTCGAAAAACTATGTTTTATACGCATCTAAAGTTAGACAGCACGAAATTCTGTTATTCCACTGACTTTTCTTGTTTTAAAAGTTGAAAATTGTTTACAACCTTATACCGAAATAATAACATAATGGGTATATTATTTTTGTAAAAATCTGTTTACTCGATTGATATTATATAATAATATCTTAAAAGCGCAAATGCTGTAAAATATATAACTTATGTTTTTACTCGAGTATCGGTTTTTTATTATCATTATTAAAATTTAGATAAAAAAAAAAAAATGAAAATTAAACCATCGTTTGATTATTTTCAAGTCGCTTTTTCTGAAAACGGGTCCAGTGGAACTTGTCGTCGTCGACGAGGGGCGCAATAATTCCGAAATTCTACGCGCGCACCCCTTATCCTCGCCCGACACATTGAGTGGCAGTGACACGAACGACGACGCTGCACGGTGTAAACGTCGCACCGTTTGTCGTGAGTAAAACAGTCTGGGGAAATGTCCGTCTAAAAGCCCGGAAAAAGTAAAAAGCAGCCCGTTTTATTTGGCAAGGAGGAGTCGGTAGGCAGCCGTTGTACAGTCGTCTCGCGGGGAGATATGACAGCATGGCGTCGGTGTGGCTACGACCTTATTGACCCCGTTTGTATTTATTTTTCCAGAGAAAGAATATCATCCCTAGTGAAATTTTATCCTCCGTCACAATTTCCCAAGTGGATATTTACCCTCGTCTCGTATTATGATATAATAGTATATAATGTATGAGCCCCCGCACGGGGGGTTCGTCCCTAATAGAAATGGTCGCCGGTCGCTAGATGTATCCATCTACGAACACCTATCGTGCATATTATATCGCTGCCTTATTTTTTTTTTTTTTTAAAAAAACGAGAATTTCAAAAAATCAATCAAAAAACATGACTACCAATATCGGTTGTGTGGTTCACGGGGTACAGACGATGCAGTATGCGTTTTTTTTTTTTTGAGGTTTTGGCCCAAGTAAACATTTCTGTGGCATGTTGACTCGAGTATAGACTTTCAGATATGAACCGAAATAAAGAATAAAACGGTAAATACATAATACACAAACGTTGGTTTAATGAAAAACAGCGAATAATTCCTCGCATTTTGTAATAAAACAAAACCTCCCCATAACAGACCGTCCATAAGACGATAAACTCCGTGGGACAAAAAAGTTTGTTGATACCGTACGTCATATAGATAGTACGTTTGTCTTGGATAAATACCCCATGAGTGTGTAAATATTTTGGATATTTGCCCGCAAGTATATTTACTTAACCAAAATTGGGTAAACATTTGTTTTCATTCTTATTTACATAGTTGTATTATAAATAATCAAAATAATCTGTACTTTCCTATTACTCTTTTTCAACAGACTGAATAATGTATTTTTTTAATTTAATTCTTAAACATGCCAAACTAATTTACCTTAACATTTATTCGTTGTTCTTCTCATGCATTTATTTATATAAATCAAAATAATTTGTACTGCCTAAAAACATTATTATTTTTTTAACGAAGTGAATAGTGTAGGTATAATTTAATTAATATTATTTTATGTTTTCATATAACCTATACTACCATTGTCATTGTAGTAAATCAAAGCATTTTTTAATTAATTATTTAGATTCAAAGCTTAATCTTCGTGACTGTAATTTGTTTTATCATTCATTCACTCGTAAGTCACGTTTGCTCGATTGCATTACTACTAGTCCCAAGTGATTCTAGTACACGGGGAAGTTTTACTGTATTGCCAAAGAATATAAACTTCCTTCCCAATGTAATTTTTGGCGTTTGTTTTTATTATGCATCGCTCCAGGAAAATTTCGCGTAGGTGCCCGTTGATCCCACGCGTCATATATAATTCCATTAACTTTAAAAACATATATCTCTAATTTCTCATATAACCGTAAGCCCGGACGTCCGTCGTATCCGATATTTTATTATCTTTCTCTCTCTCTTTATATATATATATATATATATGTGTGTGTGTGTGTGTGTGTGTATGTTTACATGGTGTGTGTAGGCTAGGTAATTTTGGGCAAAAACGTTTTTGACGTTTTACGACCGTGAGGCGGCGGTCCAGGTGGAAGCGGTTTAGAGAGACGGATAATGACGTATTGGGGGGAAGAGTTGTGTGCGTGTTTGTGCGATGCTCGCCGGTTTAGCGTTATTAGTTTTGAGTCCCGGAGACGGATGTAAAGAAAATTCGTCGACGGTGAGTGAGAGAGAGAGAGAAAAAGAAAAACAAGACGGAGAGTGTGACGACGAGAGAACACACGCGTGCAACAGCATCAGGTGAAGAGAGGGAAAGAGGCGTAGGAAACATCCAGTGGCATCTCGTTTTCGATGCGAATTTCGTGTATATATATAAATATATATGTGTGTGTATTTTTTTTTTCGTACGCTCAATTTTCTGTTCCATTAACCGGTCGAATGGTTCTGCGGACGGAAATACGTCCGACGTCGCAGTCGTCGTCGTCGTCGTAGTAGTCGGTTTAAATCGTTGCCGAGTAATTTGGACGGTTTAACCGCGTATATAACCGAGCTATACAACGGCTATACAGAGTACAACCGCCGACGCATAAAATATCCGCCGCCGCGAGCACATAAAATATATCCCCTCTCCCCGCCACCTCTGAGATGAGGAAATAAGAAAAGTTTTAATGTTCCGCGATGACCCTAATCCTCGCCACCGCCGCCGCCGCCGCCACCACCACGTCGGTGTATATATGCACACGATTTAATTTCACCGCGACCGCCGGATCCTTTGTCCAGTCTGTTGTTGTTCGAACGTTATATACAGAGTGGTAACAGTGGTGGCGTGGAAACGGGGTTCAGGAGACGATTGTTGACCGCAAAAACCGTATATTAAATTTTTCATCCTCTTAGCCAGTGTTTCCAAAAACTTATAATGCATTCAGATGTACGTGTATATATATATATTTATATATATATATATATTCAGAGTGTATCGAAAAATAAGACAATAGTTCATAAAAATATTAAGTACGAACAATATTGTGATATAATCGTGTTACACCCTGTATGTCCAGATATAAAGTGACCGGCGAAATACTTGTCATAAACTATAGTAAATGGTTCTGAAACGCTCCGACACATCGATATTACGTTTCCCATGAACCCCCGTCCCCGGATTCTTATCCATTTTGTTGGTAAATATGTTTTAAGGGCAATTTTTTTCTTGAAAAACGATAACTTCGAAAACATCATTACTGCATGGATTTTCAAATGTCTAAAATCGTTTCGAGAAGACTTCATTCTCGACCGCTCCGTAGGAATACATATATTAAAATGATTTAAAGCAAATCGATTTATGATTTCCTATGGATTTCTTATGAACACCGATTCTCATTACGCGGTTGACAATCGGATGACCGGTGTAAAAATATATGTTATTTCGTTTGAAGTTTCTTTCGCCAATCACTCTGTATACGGAGTGCTCCTCCCTCTGTTCGCCGTTCGTCGTCAACTGCATATCATGTTCGCGTGTCCGAGCAATCGAACCCATTATCCGTGTGTTTTATTATTTATCAATTAGCACTTAAATCGGCCATCAAGATAGTATATAGTGCCGTCGACGAACGGTTTTCATAGCACTTAACTAATAATCTGAAATTCCGTTTCCACTGCAAATAATAAAAACCTTCGGCCCACCACGTGTACGCCCGTATAATTATGTAAATTACAGGCCAACGAGTCCGATCGAAAAATCGATTAATTGTGCCGATTATTTTATTCCAATCGGTATTATATTGCTTTCTATAAATTTTCGTTGTTCCAATACCGTTATTCCATTTCGGTAAAACGATTCGCGTGAATATTAATAATAATTGTATTTACCCTCGTCACGTATTCGATTCGTAAAATCATTAATTCATTACCGGTTTTCTTTTTTCACATTTAATTTTTTTTTTTTTACACCGTGATTTTAATGTTTGTACAGTTTGCGTAAAGAAAAATATATATACTTTTTTTTTTTTTTTTTTATGACGGACGTCGGATTCGGGTCCTTGTAATACTATAAAATGCCGTACTCTTTGTTGTACGCTTCTCCGCAGCTCTATTCCCGTTAAAAACTTTTCCACCGCTCTTGTGCGCACAATTTTCATTAAATATTAATTACTTAAGCAAATGTACGTTTTTTAAAAAAAATACAATATTCTCTCTGTCGAAAATTAAAAAAAATAGTAATGGCGATATTTTTCTGACGTGTGCTCTGTACACATAAATATATATTAATAATGTATTCGTGTATTTTGGCATTAATCGTAAAATCCGAAGAAATACGTTTTCGCGTCGTACCTCCGGAAAAAATCGGATCGAGCTCGTGGTGCGCAGAAAGGGGAGAGTATGGTATGAATACGGGCGCGGGTAAGGGGAAAAGAGGTGAAACGAGGTGGGCAAACGGTGGAGGGTGTGAGGGGTAGGACGGGAGACAGGAAAAAATAAAACACCCAGCCGACGAAACCGGGATAAATCAAAACCGGCGGGCGAAGTGGTCGCCGGCGGCGGGAAGGGGCGTCGGGAACGGCGGGACGCACGCCGGAAATCAAAACGGGCCTTAACAACAACGAATGCACTACGACTACGGCGGCGACGACGACGACGACGACGACGACAACAACGGCAGCTGTAGTTTGGTCCCCGTGTAATTTATAGCGTTTAAAAACTATGCGCATTATTTACGGGGGAACCCACCCCGAAATGAATTTCACCGCACATGACGATTTATAAACATATATATTTTTATACGTCGAATAAGCAGCGCGGTGTGACTTTGCCGTTTTTATTACATGTATATATACAGCCGTCATAGGCATTATTATTATTATTATTATTATTATTTTCTTGCTCCCGAAAAATATACACGCATTATGTATGTGTGTATGTATGTATTTTGTACCAGTGTGTGTGTGTGTGTGTGTGTGTCTATGGGGTCCACGTATGATTTACGACGGATCAGCGCGACGTTGCCAATTCTCGCGTGTGTATACTACTACTACTACTCTGCAACTACAGTATACATATATGTATAATAATATTATATTATTAATTCACCCGGGGTGTGTGTGTGTGTGTGTGTGTGTGTACAGAGTGTACACTATGAAAACCGACATGGAGATGAAACGGACAGAAAGAGAGAGAGATATTATGCGCGTGTAAAGAAAAGATGGTGAAAAGGGTCTGGAAAAAGAGCAGTGGCGAGTGCCGCGCGCGCGAACGTAATTAACCAGCGGGGGGAAAAAAAAAATAATATTTATTCTTCGGTGACGACGAGACACCCATTGCATCGGTAATAAATTTGACGACGCTGAGCTGTCGCCCGGTGTGTTTGTTCGTCCCCGTCGTCCCCCTCGAACAAACACGAGACCACTTACCACCGGTGCGCGCTTATAACCGATAAACTTCGGTTTATACCGCCGACCAAGTGCTCCGGGTTGGGTAGGTCGGTTTGCAGTGCCATACCCGCCACGCCGTCGATCGCCTATCATTAATATTATTATTACGAGTGTCTCTCTCACACACACACACACACACACACACACACACACACACACACACACACACACCGTCCGCAGTCGGAGATTAATGGATTTCTGCAGACTAATGTCGTGTATATTTATACGGACGACGACGTGCGGTTAGCTATAGGTACACGCCTATTTATACTCGTATACAATAAAACCACCGGCTGCACACGCGTGTCTGTTTTTATAACGTCATCATTATCGCGGTGTACGGGTCGCGCGAGCAGTCGTCAGGACGACGTACCAATTATTACGTTTGCGTTATTACGGTTTTTGAATAAGGAGGTAGCTCGGATGACGAAAAACGTACACGTGACGTTCGATTTTTATTGTGATTTAGTCGAAGCTTCTCTCGGAATTGTTTCACTGAAGAAATGATTTATCTCTTTTCTTTAAAGTGTTCCACCCGAGGTGCGAAGAACACCCCGAGGCGTGAAATAAACACTTTTTTTTAAAAAAAAAATTAAATTATTTTAACCAAATTCAAGAAAAGTATTTTGTATTTTGCTATATTTTTGAAATGCATATTTTGTATTTTCCTCATAACTGTAACGTATTTTGCATTTTAAATACACAAAGTGGTGATGTATTTTGCCCATCCCTGGATGTACGGAAATATTTCGACTAGCCTGACCGAAACGCGTTTTACATTCGTTCGTCTTGCACGTCAAAATTATTACTCGTCAACTAGTTGTTATTGACACACTAATTGTTTCCACCGACTGCGTCGTCGGTAAACGATCGAAAACACATCTGTATATCATATAGGTTAGGACAGTGGTTTTATTTCTAATAGTGATAATATATAGTAGCGCTGCGGGTAAATAGTGAATATGTTTTTAAGGGGACAGACGGGGAAGAAAACGCCGCGCCGCGAGTGTGCGTTCGAATAATGTGAGTGGACGTAGAGAAATATTTGATATTTTTTTTACGCCCTGCATTACACGTCATAATAACATTATGTCGCATAAATGTGTATATGTACACTGTGTAACTCGAACGTGTTTTATTAATCTTGTTTTATTTTTCTCCCCCTCGCAGACGAAGTGGACGTGACCGGATGGGTGAGCGATACGGGCAGCATACAGTCTGGGTCCAGCGACAGTGGCGACGCGCTCTCTACATGCCGCATTACACTATCCGAAATAGTCTTTTAAGACGTGAGTATTTGTAGTACATCACATGTTATACTGTTGTTTAATGATAAATATCGTGTCGTATGACGCGCGGGTACACACTGTATTTGTTATGATGCGATCTACATATTATGCAATTAAACAGTAGAGTACGCGTTATTATAATAATATACTTAAAGTGTACTTCGTGCGTTCAATTATTGATGACCCATATTATTGGGTACACGTGGATGACGTTCAATGAAAAGACTTAAGTGAGATTTAATAAGGATGGGGGGGGTCGGAGAGACTTGACACCTCCTTGATAAAATTAGCCTCTTCAAGAACATCGCTCTGTAATCATCAATAATTCCCAAATTACAAAAACAAATTTAAATCCAAATAAAATATTCATTTTCTTATCAAACATTTTGAATTCCTAGTGGAAACAAATCAATAATATTCGTATACCAGAATGTTTATAATCATAATAAAGGGGAAAGTCACTTCAGAGAAAATTATAATTGATGTTTGTTTCGTTCGTTACCTGTAGCACGAAGTGAAGGTGAGAGCATAACTTAGCGAATTTGTTTTGACTTGTACAGCACCTCCAAGAGCTAGATGCTGGATAAAAAAAAACAATGCTTAAAACCGATACGAGACGTTTTCTTAATATTTCACTGGAAACCGATTAATGTTACGTTCAATTCAATCCGTAGGGACTTAATACTGGATGGGTTTTTGCGGTTTAATTTACTGCGATTTAGGTTTCAAGGATAACTATACCGAATGTCTTTTCGTTGAACGGTACCGCGGTGCGTTCTGATTTGTACTATTAATTATTCGATATTTTCACTTTGAAGATGTTTTACTGACATTTGTGCGCGTGTGTGTTTTTTTCTCCGTTCTCAGGAATAATGGCGACCGACCAACACCACTGCACGGCGATGACGAGAAGACGACTATGATTATGAAGAAAAAAAAAAATTTAATTATTATTTATATAAACAAAAAAAAAAAAAAAAAAAACCTATAATTAAAAAAAAAAAAAATCCCAAAAAATGTATTAAAAAAAATATATATATATAAAACCCGTGTGCACATTACATTGTTAATTAAGTATATATATATATATATATATATGAGTACGTATGCGTGTGTGAAATGAGAACCATCTGCAATGCGCGCCGCAACACTGAACCGTCCGTGTATGTGTGTGCGAATTTGTCGAGGATCTGGCGCACAACACCACAACAACATATTTTTATACTCATGTATGTATGTATAAATATATGTTTATATGTATACATATGAGTGTGTGTGTACCACGCATACGCCGCTACACTCACACGCAGACGGGACAACAACAGCAACAGCAAACATCAAAAAAAAAAAAAAAAAAAAAAAAAACAGCAACGTCTATACAACAACAATAAAAAAACTATATAATATATTATAATACACCGTTTTTCTATACACACAATAATCATCCCTTCGTATGAGCCACAGCCCAGCATGCCCACCAAAAATGAATAAATTTAAAAATATATATATTATTATACTCAGCTCTAGTCATCAAAATAATATTTTATTATATAATTTTTTTTTTTTTTTTTTTTTAATTGATGTTTTTATTTATATACATATAATATATTATACCTATATACATACATTGGTGCTTGGCCACGACTCATGGAGTAGCGAATTGGATTGATGTAGCTAAAAAAAAAAAAAAATCCCCAAATGTTTATAATAATATTTAAAATACAATGATATACATACACATTATGTGTGTGTGTGTGTGTATATTATTAACACACATATACAAACTTTTAACCCTTATGCAATTTTATCAGTATCTCATTATTCATAATTTGTATTATTTCTTTCTTACTATTAGTGTAATAATAATAATAATAATAATAATATAAAATATATATAGATGTAAAATTTTTATTTATTTATCATTATTTTTTTTTTCTGTTATTACAATAATAATTTATGTTATAATATTTAATAATATGTTTTATTATTTAATATGTATAGTTATTAAATTTATTTTAATATCTTACGTATAGAATATAATATTGTTGTAAATATAATAATAATAATATATGAACGACGTCAAATCCGTAATAATAGTAAAATCCGATGCTATACAATATTTAAATTATACTCACGTATACTCTACGTATTATTGTTTTTGTCGTCCAAACGTCGCGCGCGGTTGTATATATTATAATAATAATAATATTGTATAATATATTGACGGTGGTGTAATGTCGAGGTGAATGAGAAAGAAAAATCTACTAAGAATGAAAATCCGTTCTTTTTTTCCACGCATAACTCTATATACTATCGTATATTTTTTATGTTTTTTTTTTTCTTTTTGGCCCAGCGTGGTTTATAAAAAATGTATTTCAGGCCAAGTCGAGTTTTCCGCGATAGAAATCGTTTATATAGTCCACAACGACGACGACGACCTACCAACAACCCCCCTCCCCTTATATACGTTTTATGTATACGTGCACACACACACACACACAAACATACACAGATTGATCTCTATTATTAGACCTTCCCAAAAATGCATAACACACACACGCACAGTACGTGTATATCCGGATCGCCTCGTGGTGAAGTGTGGGCAGGGAGGGGGGGGGGTTAACCCTCTGGCGTGATGATGCGAAGCTCCGTGCGTGCGTTTTCAGATTTTTATTTTTTAACTCCGCCGTTTCGATCTCAAACGTCTCGTCTCTCCTTTTACTCTCTCACTCTCTCTCTCTCCTTTACCCGTCGCGTCGTCCGTTCGTCCCGAAAAAATAACCTAACCTCCCCCGGGATCCGTCGTTATCCGGCCGTGTATTATAGGTACCCATTATATTACGTCCTGATATTATCATTATAATATACGTACTATGCGTTTCGTGCGCATTGTGATTTGAAGAAAAAATATATCCTCTACGTGCGCACGCGCCGAACATAAGGATGTCGATTGTAATAATTGTACCGCGTCTGTATATGTATTATTATAACATAATGTTTACTTGCGGTCGGTCGGACTCATCGATCATTTTTTTTTTTTCCTCAGGAGATTTTCGCCAATGTAAATATTATACCCATTCAAGTACTGTGTGTGTGTGTGCGTGTGTGAGTGGGGGGATCGTATATCCCTGCCGTTGTCCGTAAAGTAAAATATGATATTGGACGTGCGGAATATTTATAAATATCGGTAGTAGTCGTTTTTAATTGAGCCGGAAAAACACTTAATAATAGAGATTGTAAATAAAGATTTTTTTTTTTTTTCTTATCACATATACCTTTGTATCATATATAATATGTATTTATTAAAACGACCAGTATCCATTATAAAATCGTCGGTGACGTTCAACATAAATTATTATAATGTAATATTATAGGTACATTTAAATGGATTTTTTTTTGCCTAGGACGTGTGATAATATTATTTTCCATACGATATTGTAAATATTGACGTTACCCTTTGTGTCTAAAAAATTGGCTATCCGCTAATTTTTCATCGAAAAAAAAAAATGTATAATAATAATAATAACTATGACGCGGTCCTCGTCCTTCACACCCCCCTGGGCCCAGAGTATTGTTGCAATATAATAATAATAATTTGTTATCAGTATTGCTTGTAGTTGTACTGCTATAGTTTGTGTGTGCGCACGTGCGACCACGATACACGACGGGCGAGCCTGTCTCGGTGGAGCATAGTGAGAGAGAGAGAGAGAGAGTGAGAGAAGAGAGAAAATAATGATAATACGCGCGTACACTGCGTGCACCGAGTGGAAAATCAAAAGCAAACAAAAGATAAAAAAAAAAAATACAGGGTCTGAACGGTTTTTTTTTTAATTTTAGTTATTTCTGCGTTTTCTCTTCATCTCCCAATCACTCTCTCTCTCTCGCACACCCCCTAACCTTTCAGGCATGTCGCGTCGTTATCCATTCATAGAAATTCATACGCGCCGCACATTTAGAGCTCCTCCAGACCAGGAGGGCGGTGGGGTGGGAGGATTATCATTAAAATCGAAAACCGAGAAATGCACATTGATCGTGTAGAAAGTCTATTATAAGTGTATTATTCTTTGCAGCAGGACGGTGGTCACGTGGTCCAAAAATGTCTGGGAATTTCGTTGATAAATTTCTATTAATCAATAATTATTCCCATCGATCGGTGTTGCTCTGTTTCTCTGTGAACGAAATGTCGATGTTGAACCTTTGGTTACACAGCACATAAAAAGGTATTGGGAAAATTTTCGGAAATCAGTCGGGGAAAAGTGGGGGGGATTTGTAATTTGGTCGAACCGGGTTCGTCGAACCGTCGTTGTCGGTACACTCAGGGTTGCCACAGACCCGGAAAACCGGGGAAAGTCAGGGAATTTATTTTTTAAGTCAGGGAAACCCGGAAAAGTCAGGGAATTAATTTAATCCTAGGAAAACGGAAAAAGTCTGCGAAACGCTATTGTAAATTTCTTATTTCTTAATTGTGTATATTGCTTGTAATTTATAAGTACCTACTACCAAAATACATTTATCTTTATATATCTATATATATATATATATACATTTTAATGCACTTTATGGAGTTGCATACAAAATATTAATATTAATTTTAACTGTATAACATGTCGAACATTATATTAATTTTTTTTAGTAGTATATTAAACATTTTTAATGGTTCTTAAAAAATTTTAAGATATTGGAATAAAAAATAAATTTTTCTTCTAAAAAAATTACATTAAATTAACTTATCAAGATAACCTGGAAAAGTCAGGGAATTTGAAAAAAAAAAATGTGTGGCGACCCTGGTATACGCGCGTCACCTGCGCATGATTACCGTTTTTACATGAGCCAGTGGACAGAGCCTCCGTATTCTGAGGGAGGGGGAGGTAGATATATTTTATAA
Organism: Stegophylla sp. TES_Ste_2020; assembly: GCA_025469315.1. NCBI lineage: Eukaryota > Metazoa > Arthropoda > Insecta > Hemiptera > Aphididae > Stegophylla > Stegophylla sp. TES_Ste_2020. Next base: position 21,779 of record JAIPRM010000247.1, on the reverse strand, counting down.
ATCTTAAAAAGAAAAAAAAGAAAAAACGATATTTATTATCTCTAAATATTTAACAGCTATACTTAACACCATTTCCTTTATTGAATTCGAAAAAAGCGCAATATCATTCGCGACATGTGATCGATTTTTTTCCGATAACAACGACCCGGTTACCTATATCGCGGTATTTCCCCTCCCATCCGCGAGCCATCGTACACAGTATGTGTTTTAGCGGTGAAATTCTTTTTCCTCCCTGTACGTGATGTATGCGTATTGCCGCCCGCGTATTGCTACTACTACTAATGCGGTGTACCCGCAGGAATGTCCGATTCGCAGAGGGCGCGTTAAATAGGAGAGGGAAGGCGACGACGTATGAAAACGTCAGCGGAGTGGGGGTGTATACATTCGGAATCTATTTCGTACCGGAAAAATAACAACACACACACACACACACACGTTTAACGGACTCGTAGTCGTGTCGGTTATTGTTTTTCAAAAATAAACGAATTTCCGAATCCTTCTCGAAGTCCCCGAAACAATAATACTTATATCGCGAATGTATGTTACAAGTGACTCTCGAATTGTATATTTTTAGTTACTATATGAGCGGTTATGAGCTTCAGTCACAGTAACTTAAGTTATATATATATATATATAAAGTTATTACTTTTTTTTTTTCATGTTTATTCTTCTTCATTGTTAATAACGAAATTAATATTAATTAATTGCAATTATTAAAGATAATAAATGCACGTTTCAACGTATTTTACATTTAATACAAAATTAAATTCAAAAATATTTAAAAATTACCCGTAGTGAGTAAGTACAGATTTAGTTACTAGATACAAAACGGTACAATTATAATAATAATAATAATAATAATAATATTTTTAAAAATAGACATAAATGTAAAATGTGTAATATAATAAAATGTTGTTCGTCACTTTTTGTCATTTATTTATCAGAACAGTAGGCGTTTGAATTTTATTTGAATAAGTTGTTTAAAGCGTTTTCAAAATATTGAAACTCGGATACACACACACACACAGATAAAGAAAAACTACGAGGTAAAATTTTCCGTAAGAGAACCTTTTCACCAAACACTTTTATAAATGTGACTTTGGATGCGAATATCTTCACCTCGGAATCGAAATCGTAACAAGTTGAAATTAAAAGTGATTTGAAAATTATGTAATCACCGATTACGAGTTACACAAACGTAACTCTGTCACGTGACCCCCCAGTGACGCGACTAGGATTTTTTCAAGGGGGGGGGATTAATCAGTGTTAATGGACACTTCACAAGAATTATTCATTAATTAGTAATTTTATTTCATGTAGCGAAATTTAACTGTCTTTTCCAGGAGTTAACATTTTTATAACGTTATTAATTATAGTAGATAAATAAAATGTATCTTCGCATATTCAATAATATGAATTTTCAAAGAACGTTTCAAGTTTATTTCTCAATAATTAGAATAGAGATTAAAATAATTGTAAAGTAAAAAAGCTTTTTTTTTTTTCAAAATGCTCATTGAATAAAATTTCCATAAATACGGTTTAAGGGAGGTTGGTGTCCAGACACCCAAAACACTCCCTCTCCTACTTGGTTGCGCCACTGCGTGACCCCCTTGACGTGTCGTGCGATTACTTTCCGCGCCTGACGGAACAAAAAACGCTTGTTTTTTTTTTTTTTTTTTTTACACGTTCGTTCCATGCGAAATCGCGCGAAAAACATTAATAAAATATTAATATCATCGTTTACTGGCATCCGCAGTGTCTTTCGAACGCGTTACCCGATAATAAATAATAATCGAAACTTTGCGAATAACGAAGACCAAAAAAAAAAAAATATATATATATATATCTTCCGGGCCTAGGAGTCTCGCGGAGGATCCCTTCGCTCGCGTGACGCCGAGTCCCAGTGAAAACAATAAATAACCCACGAACGCACCTTATTATTATTATCGGCCTGCACACGGTCCCCGACACTCGGACTCTCGTCGACCCTTTTCTCGGCGGCGGCGGCGGACGTTTATCTTTTGATATTATATATTATAGAATATATAAAGCTCCCCGGAACATACACATCCCCTTTCCCTCCCCTCCACCCGGTATACACATAAATAATAATAATAATAATATTATCGTAACGTGTACATGTGTATTATTTATTTCATACGAATACACGTCGGGCCGGGACGACGCGCGTAGTATTCCATTCGTACGTACGTAATAATATTATTATGAACACGCTGTATACGGACCGACGACGCCATCGGGTTAATGTACATTAAAGTTGTTTATAAATGTCGCGTGTCTCGAACTGCGCGAACAAGCAATGAACTCTCGTGTATATTGTGAAAAACGGTGTTGTAAACGAGTTGAACGCGCGACGGTGAGAAACGTCAAACGATTTCGCAAATTCAAATCGTCCAGTAAAAATTCAATTTCAAGTAAGCTCAGCAAAGTTTCTGTATTTTATTTTCATTTTTCTACAGTACTCAGGTTTTAATGCAAATGTAATATACGTACATTAAGTTCGGAACCTCTACTTGATCTGTACTATCTCTTGAGAACCACTTGTCTAGATTATGATTCAAAATTATTATCTAATCCCGTGACAATGACTCCCAACACAGATTAAAAGAACACTATATAGATGCGCAACTCAACGGAATCGTTATATCCGCTCCTAAACTGTTATATGGATCTGAGTCGCCACGAGCGTTCTGTAGCTCGGAGACGGGTTGCGGACAACGTTAAGCACGACTAGAGACAGAATAAAATCCATCGGGATATGGTTATATTTTCCACGGACGTCCGTCAGTAATCCCGTCGCTTCAAATCCATTTTTCACTCATAGACAGAAATACTGCGTCGTTAACAGCTGTTATTCCCGTGAGTTTCGCGTGTCTATAGTGTATATAAATGTTTTAATTCTACACATAACCTTAACCTTCGGCGAATATCGTGCATTAGGCGTTTTAATGGAATATACAATAATATTTTCAAACGCTCACCTGCAGTCGTACCATCGTCACGCGAGAATTATTTCACAATCGATAACGTCCGAAAGAGAGACGAGTTAGTAAAACCACCGACTCCGAGACCGTCAATAGATATATGTATAGATCTTTACCTGACAGTTTATTATATTTTTTCGATCAGATCTAAATAATAATTATAATATTGTCCTATAGTATAACGAGGGTGTGTTGTATGTCCGCGGCGGCGGATGATTAAATACGACGTGAAAATCGATTTGTCGTGTGATAATTTTTTAGTGTTCGTTTTTTTTTTTTTTTTTTCATTTTTTCTACGCGGAGTTGACATAAAAATTAACGAGAACCGAACCCGGTCGGAAGCGGGGGAGAGGGGAAGGATGAGCAGTGAGAACGTTTGTCGGTCGGTGGTGGAAACGAACGACCCTCCCCCCAACCCGACCGACCGAAGGAAGTGGAAGTGGTGTAGGATCTCACCACGCTCGACGCTGCGGGTGTGTAATTTTATTCTCTCGACGTGCGCGCGCGAGTAATGAGACGGCTTGAATTTCACTTACGACCCCTCCCCCTCCCGCGGTTGTGCGTGTGTATCCTCCCCTATGTGACGTTCAAAAAACGCGCCAAAAACTGAAAACCGATGGTGTGCCCCGAAACGCTCCGCGTTTTGCGTTCTTCCGGCGGACGATTGTGGAAAATCGGTTGAAAAAAAAAATAGTTATAAAAATCGATCAAACGCAAATTCTATGCGTGAGATGAAGTGGGCTGTGGGGCTGAATCTCGAAAAGCCCTCCCCGAAATTGTGAAAATTGCACAAATGTACTTGCGTTGTGACCTCCCACCCCCCCCCCCCCCCGAAAAAAAAATATAAAAACGTACGTCCTAGTCAACGAGACGCGAGACATAGATCCGGTTTATTATTTTTCGAAATTCGTGTTTCCCAAATTAAATCTCGCGTCCTGGGTATATATATATATATATTATATATATTTATGGGTAAAAATTTTTCAAAAATATTAATAACTATTTATAACATTGTATATAATAATGTAACATAATAGATGACGAGTTTTATTAACGTCTTAATTGTACGCATAATATGTGGTGCGCGTGCGCGTGACGTGTACAGGTGGTAGCTGAGAGAGAGAAATTTAACGGCACACCAGAAGTCACCTGTTGTACGATTCTACCCCCCCCCCACGGGGGTTTTTCCACGCGCGCCCACCACTTACCGATCGTACGATAATTAACAATAATATTTCATTAGAAATCCGTCTCGCTCGATCTCAAACGGAATATTTTTACCGTACACACGATTTTCGTGTGCGGAAATTATTATTATTTCGACGACATATACGTATATTTCACGCGTACCTACCTAATATTATTATGATTTTGTTAAGCGTAGCAGGTAGTTTTTGGCGCAATTCGATTTTAATAATTTTAGTCGTCAGTTATATTAATAATAATAACGTATCGACGTAACGCGCATACACTATTTTGAGTGTTTTTATTTATTTATTTTTTAATTACTAACATTTCGATCGATTCCTACACACGCGCGCGTCGTATAACTAATTTCATATTATTATTATTATTATTATTATTATTATTATAGACTAATCGTCACGTGCCAGTATTATTTTGCGAAATATAAATCATAATATTTATATCGTATAGAATATAACATAAATGTAATATTATAGCATAATGTACATAGGAATTATATTATTGATCATCCCCACTTTGGGATCATGGCGAAATAAAAATACGTACCTATTTAATTGTCGCTTATTATTATTCGATCACAGCTGCTATTGCTGTGCTGTACTGGCTAAACGGAATTTGAAACGTACGTTTGTTTTTTTCTAAATTTGTAATAATTTAACGCACGCGCTTATTATTATTATAATTATTATTATTATTTTTTTGTGCACGCGTATTGACCTGTAAAAAACGTTCCCTCTGCTTTAGAAAAAAAAAAAAAAAAAAAAACGTCCACGCGATATTGTGTGAATTTCTCTGGCGCGAACATCCGTTAACGACATCATCGCGTAAAATCTCGAGATTACTTTCCAAATTTCTGTAAGCCTTTTGGAATCGGGGACTAACTTTCCCCTCAAATTTCTATCCCGATCACGACTTCGCTCGGTCGGGCTCGAATTATTATTATAACGTATTACGATGATAAATAATAATATTATGTACGTAATTGAAAAACAGTGACGAATGTGAATATTATATTAGTGTTTAGATAAAATTTGTAAAGATGGTCGCGCGTGTTATATCGCGTTTTCCGTGACGGATATTGAAAACGGTCTTGATCAACCCTGCGGCGGCTCGAGGGGTAGGGGTGTTTTCGAAAAATTTTCGGCCGCAAACCGCATTCCGTTCGAAACGCTCTGGATTAGGTGTGACGTTTTGTTTTCGGTTAATTCGAAAAAACGACTTGAGCGCCATTGAAGCGTTCGACGGATGTCACCGACGACTGCGTTCGGTGAGCCGCCCTTTTTAGGTCGCAAAGTCACCCCATCGGTCCCGTCAGCCTTTTTGGGGTGCGCGCTCATGCATTTTTGTAAATTTTTTTTACTGCAAACGGTCTGGGTGAGATGTTTTGTTTTTGGCTACTTCGGAAACGCCTAAGGGCAACTTAAGCGTACGAAGAGTGTCGGAGGGGACGGGGTAAAACGTTTTCACTCCCTCTTCATCGACCTACAATTATGTGTCATCGTCGTAAATCATCAATTTCGAGTTTTCGTTTCATAATTTCAACTTCTTCTTTTATCTATTCACCTATTTTTTTATTTTTTATGAAAAAGGGTAATTGTAATATTATGAAATACATATATTCGTGTATGTCATCGATAGATTTTATCATATCACAACAATGTATTAATTATTATTATTATTATTAATATTATGGAATCAAAACGGTGTTAAAAACAAAAAAAAAAAAAAATAATGAGAAAGGCCACTACCTACATAATATATATATATATATATATACAAATTACTAAATAGCTGTGTAAAATTTTGATTATTATTATAATATTATAAATGTAAAACGCTTGCGGAGAGGGTAATTTCTTATACGCGAAAATGTACCGTACCTAAAATATATAATAATAATAACGATTTAAACTGAAAAATAAATCGATATAAGTGCAGCAATTTATTTAAATTTTTGTTTCATACAATTTGTGTTTCGAATATAAATTTTTTTTTTCTTTTTAGAATCCACTATTTTTTATTGTTTAGAAATTATAATGGGGGAAAAAAAAACTTGAATGTAATATGTTCACTTTCATTAATATCGCGTGTTAAAAAAAAAAAAATCAAAATAAATATATATTATAATTGCGAGAATGATTAATTACCTAATATTATAATTAGTGGTTTATAAATGAAAAAAAAAAAAATAACAGTTATATTACTAATGTCGTTTCCATCGTTTTATTATGATAATTAATTGTCATTTGGTTGATTTAATATATAATATTATATATATATTATATTATTGTATTAACTTACGTGAAACATTGTACAAACGCCTTTAAAATATAGTAATTAAAAAAAAAAAAAAAACATAATATGATAATTCAATTTATATACATATACAATTATACATATTATATTATGTATTAATAATAACTTTTTAACGCATAGTATATTATAATAATAGTAATGATTTAAGGCTATACGTACCTTTATATTTATACTGCGCGGTTGTGGCGCGTGAGTATACTTAAAAAAAAAAAAAAAAAAACACACACATACACGGAGAAAAGCCTTATTGTATAATATTATAATATACATTTTTCTCCGCACTCCCACCCACCACCCAGAACGCCATCCAAATAACACACTTACCATGATTATGATAATTTTATGTTATTATTATTATTATTATTACTATTGTCTATGTACACTGTACAGATGATATATGTCTATTTTTGTCTTTTCTCGGTTTTTTTTTTTTTAGCTGTAGAATTATTATAATATATAATATATATTATATAATAATAATAATAATAATAATATTACAAATAATAATATATTATATTATATTATGATATTATTGTATCGTCTCTCTCTGTCTCTCTCACGCGGAAATCGATAACAATATATTATTATGAAATAAACATTGGAATTAAAACGAATGTAATATTATTATATAATATTATTATTACTACTATTTTATTATTTCCTAGGCCTACTGATTTGTCATTGATTAGTTTATATTATTATTATTATAATATTATAACATGTTAGACATTTTATTACTTATGATGAAGATGATGTTTAGATGCGAACTATCCCGTTTTAAAGAAATTTATTTATGTGGCTGTACGATTTACAAAAAAAAAAAATAAAAAAATCATAAAAAAAAAAATTAATAACGAAATGGAAAAACATTGATATTAAATATTATTAAATATGAATTTTATGAATGTCGTTCTTTTTTTTTTTTTTACACCGAATTCCTCTTTAACCCTTTAACCCCTTCGATATCACATTTCAAAGTGTTTGAAATCGCTGTCCTTTGAAATATTTCATCAACTGTGTGGAATATTGTGCACGTGTATTCAGGGGCGTATTTAGGATTGTTGTTCAAAGGGGCTAAAATGAAATCTAACTATACATATACCTAATTCGTAATTAATGATACTATTTATCTATACTAATAGCATTTAATCATTGCGATTAGGCGGGGGGGGAGGTTAAAACTGCTCTTATGAAGGGCTTAGCCTCCCTAACCCTCCTTTAAATACGCCCATGCGCTTATTCCCTATTGCATTATATATTTTACTATTTAATTGAATAAAGTTCTTCAGCTAATGCATCCAATAACAGCAGCTGCAGGTAGATAAGTACACTGTGAATTTTATTTTTAAGTGGAAATTCTCGCTCGTCGGTTGGAGTAAATCGGTGACAGACAGCTGAACGCCACGAAAAAGCGGTTACTGAAGTGAATCTCAATCAGGTAGTCACATAAAGCTGGTATAACCACGGTAACCGCAAAGTAAAATATGGTAGAGTTATGATAAAAACCATTTGCTGTTCGTTCGACAGTATAACAGTAAAACAAAGAGTTTAATGAGCTCGTGTTGTTCGTAACTCATAATTACTTTGAATTAGATTAAAACAGGTTGAGTTTTTGATTACATGAAAGTAATAGTTGTTAGTAAAAACATAATCCACTTTTTACTTGGTCGATTCACACTAGATTTCAGTATTTTTTTTTTAATTGACCATTTTAAACGACTTGGGTAAAATATCGAAAACTAAAGAAAAGGCGATAATATAAATGTGTGTGTGTGTGTGTGTGAATTATAGAAACAAATTAGGTATTTTAAGGTAGAAATGGATTAAAAAGCATAAAATAAAGTGAAATCATCGACGTCTGGCTCTGAAATGATTCTCTATCTGCTCCGGTGTTCGCGTAAGGGTTAATCAATGACTAGAATGATCGGCGCCCCTAATCGCTCAACCCCTTCCTCGTCTCTGCCAACAAAATTTCGCCTTATAATCGATTTTGACTATAAACAACACAACGAGTAAAAAAAAAAAAAAGTATAAATCGTGATCGAAAATCGCGATTCGTGTAAAATAGGATGACCTTTAAGAAAATAAAATACAGGACAAAAATATTTTTCATAATATTTTTAAATTAATAAGTATTTATTACATGTATATATGTTTTTGAATCGTGACAAAAATATAATTTTTAAACTACCTATTATAGATTAAATTTAAACACATAAAAACATTATTTTGAAAAACATAAAATAACATAATGAAGCTAAATTGATACTTTTTAAAATTTCTTCAAATCCTTTATTCATGCATATTGTATACATTACTTTCTAAAAAAATACTTGTTATTCATTTTATAACTAATAATTTTGTATAATTGGTCTAATGGTATCCAAAAGATTTTTAGATTCTTACATTATTTTATTCAATGAAATTATTATTTTATTCAATAATAATTTCATTTCAAAAATTTTAAATCAAGTGTAAGTCAAAAAACGGGATTAATATGGAACAGACTTGAAATTACGGGACAAAAAACATCCTGAGAGAAGTTTGTCAGGACAACAGGACACAGAGCCGAAATAAAGGACAATCCTGTATAAAACAGGACGTATAGTCAACCTAGTGTAAAATATTAATAATTTTATTTCACACTGTCTTTACTGTTGTATTAACTTTCTAAAAGTCGGTATACTATATCGCTGATTTTTAGACAAGATATTATAACCCAAAGTTCGGATAAAATCACTATTGATACGCCCTCATACGTACGTAAGTCATCCGGGGGTGAAGACTCCGACTTACACATGCTCAATCGCAGCGCTGGTGTAAATCACTCATAGTGTTGAAAATAAATAAATACAAATGCCGCTTTTTTTTATTTCATTTTTCAAAATCTAAGAGATTTCGCTTCCGTCTACTGCATAATATTATTGTAGTAATACCGCCGCGTGTATTCGCTTCGCTCTTTTCACTCAACCTCCCACCCCGCGCGCAGCGGCGGTGGCGTTTGTTTCGAAATGGATTTGCCCGCACATTTTTTCCCCTCCCTGCCACCGTTCAATTGTACGGTGCGATATTCTCGAAAACTGCTCAGGAAAACGGGGCCTCGTCCAAGTGAGGTTGTAAAAATTTCATAAAAAAATAAAAAATAAAACCGAATCACATCATTGTAAAACACCAATATAATACAGTAGGGCCATAGTCACCCCTCGGAATCTAATAAACACGTCCGATCGATTTTCGTCAAATTCATGCGTTTGCGTGCGCGCGTGTTCTGTAAAACGATATGGTCGCCGAGTATTACCTACGTAATGCGCGACGAGGGGTGTGGAAAGCCGACGGCGTGTTTTTGTCACGTAACACCGCAGAGCTACCTGTATTTTTAGTAATTATTTTAACGATTCAAAAACGAATTTTCCATACGGCGTCCGCGGCCGCCGCGTTATGCGATACACAACACCACAATGGTTACGCCTACGCGCACGGCTGAACGCGTTAAATTTTCAGCGTATTTCTCGACCGACCTTCTTCCGTCACGTAGCCCTTTAAATTCAAACGAGTTATTTATAATACGAAAGCGCCCGCTTTTTGGATTACGAGTGGAGCCAGCCAACAAGGCCGTAGTAGTGGCCGTATTACAACGATATCATTTATTTATGTTTTTCGTTTTCGTTTTTTTTTTTGTTTATTATGGAAAACTTTTTCGCGTGGAATACCAAGTAAGTTTGGTAAAGCGTAATTTTTTAGATCAGAAATCACACCCTGCAGGTGGTATTTTAGAGATGACGTTTTACAAAACCCGTCGGAAAACGATTAAAATGTGCGATAAAATCGATTTCATTAATTTTACCACTGCTAATAAGACTAGAATATTGAAATTATCGTTTCCATTATCAACAACAGTGCAGCACAAACGTGAAAAAAATTTCAAACAAATTTGATTTAAATACAGGACTTATTGGAATTACCTTGGGTTTTAGCAAGTTTTATCGAAAAATAAAAATAAACATTTAATTCTATACCAAAAGATTCTTCGCATGATTTCCTACAACTGATATTATTTTCATACTTGTTGGTTTTTGATTTGTTGAATATTATCATTGTGATGTTATCTTTTAGTAAATATTTTATTATATTATATTAATTTGTTAAAGTTAAAATTTATTTTATATCAATTATAAAATCAATTAGTTAAAATTGAATTATTTCAAAGTGAATTGGACGGGGAAACGTCTGACAGGCTTTTTTACAGCTAGTTGGGAAATTCTTGAGTAAATTTTGAAAACAAGAATCCCTGATTTAAACGGTACTTCCGGTCGGATCTTCGAGTTTTTGATAACTTTTTCAACCTCTTGTATTCGGCCAAACTCAATTATAATTTGATTAAATAAACTAATTTGTTGCTTGAAACATGCGCGGTTTATAAATCACGAGAAATAATCGAAAAAGTGACTTTTTTGAAAAAAAAAAAAAAATTCAGACTATCTCAAAGGATCACCGCCGCCGGCGGAAAAGTCTGCTTGACGATCTCGAGTCCCTCCCGAGCGGTGATAATAATTATTAAACTACAAGGGAAAATGTCGAAGTAGCCCTGCGGGGACTTGTACTCTGCACAGACGTTTCGGACTTTGGTATTATAATAGATCGGTCGTTTAGACGACAATTTGTTAATTAAATCGTTCGTCCCGCGGGTGTCTGACGGGATGGGGGAGGGGAAGAGAAACACGTGGACATTTTGGGAAATGGGATGGACTGCCGCCGTTGAGAGAAGAGGGTTGAGTGCTCGAGAAAATCAAAGGGTACGTGAAAAGAAAAAAAAAATAATTATAATAATAATTAATAAAACGTTTTCCGGGGCGGGTGGCCCCAAAACGTTTCTCAAATTCGGCATAAAACGAAAAAAATTTCATAAATATTATAAGAAAACTATTTCGATTATATTTGAGATTACCAATGAGCTACATGTGCTATACGAGAAGAACAATATAATCTGAAGTGGTATTTTTAAATAACCAGTCTGAAAATATATATTCGCGAAAATTTTGATCATATTCAAATTGTGAAATTTAAAATATATAAACGTGCGTAGAAATCGGATTACTAAAATTCTCACCTCGATAATATATTAAAAATAGCATCGTGCAGTAACTAAAAACCTGATTTCACTAAAATAATAAAAAAAATGTCTCAACTACAAAAAAAAAAAAATCCTTCTAATCAAAAAATCTTATTATAATAACTATAAAATATAATTACTATTATTCGTTGTGATTAATGTATTTGTAATTTTCAGTACTCCTTAATTCACCCCCTTCCTTCACCTAACATCTTTGTTTCGACTCCGTGACCCGCGTTACTGAACAAATGTTTTAATGTGATCCAAGTACGGGGAAAAAAAAAAAAAAAGGTTTTGTATGGCTGGCCTAAACGAAAACAATTAATACTATTATTATTACTGTATACTTATATTACAAAAAGTAAGTAGGTGAGTACATTGTATCGTATTATTTGTTCGAGCCGGTAGTAACGGCTGTCGGTCGCCGGGATTCGGGATCGGAGGGTTAAAACAAAAACCGTTTTGTTCACATTCGAGTATGCGGTACACTACCGTACACAAAAAAACAAAAAAAAAAAAAAAAAACGAACGAGACCGACGCCGCCGCGCCCAGTCGACAACTGGTGATGTACTTATATATAATATAATAAATATATAATATTGTTGCCGTCGCCGTCGCCGTCGCCGTCTAGACTTCCGCGCCGATACATACCACCCGATACCGTGAAGTTATTTTATTTTTTTCGATTACACCACTCGATTTTCTTACGGTCGTCGAGCAATCAAGACCGAGTGGTGTGGAATGGACGGGGAGGGGGGTTAAGTAGCGAGACGGGTGAGTCTGACAATCGCCTAAGAAGACCTCGCCATTTTTTTTTTTTTTTTTTATTGAATAAAATTAAAAGTCCGTTTGGAAATTGTAATAGAATAAAATTACAACAAGTGACGTGAAATGGTTAGAATATAATATTTGACTACGGGGGATGATGAATCTATTATAAATAGTTTGCATTTGAAAATTTGTGTAGGTAAGATCTTCGACTGCAGTTGAAGATCTTCTTGGATTTTAAATGTGTTTTTTCAATAAAACCGTATTAGATTTTAATTATACAGCAGCGATTCTCAACTATAAGGTCGCGACCAAATTTTGGGTAGCGATTAGTATTGAATGGGTCACTAAAAATTTACAACGTTGATATATAACATTTTAATTTTGGACTGCCAATGCGAAATAATATTTTTTAAATAATTATTAATGAAACTTCTTTTGTAAATTATTTGATAAACAGCCGCTTATGATTTATCATTTTGGCCGTTTGTTTTAAAAATAAATAAATAAATCAATACACGAATAGTAATAGTTTCTTTTTGCTACGATAATTGAAAAATTAAAAGTGGATGTGGGAAAATCAGTAGCTCCCCCATTGAAATTATTTGCAAAAAGGTCGCAGGAAAAATTAGGTATATACGTATCTTGGGTCGTCAACAAACATAAAAGTAGAGAACCGCTGTTGTACAGTGCATATTTGCGCCCTACAGAAAACTCTCTATTATATTATAATAACATAGTTTGATATGTCAGCCATTTACCTATTTTCGATTCGATATTCCAGACACCTGTACGACGACTTGTACCTACTGCGCAACCGCTGCATTCGCGGAAAAACGTGTGTAGTACGTCATAAGTCATTAATTTGCCCGCTTTGTGTAGAGTAATATCGCGATGATAAATGACAAAAGTGATATCTTAAAGCCACTCGGACCCAAATGCATGTGACTCATGATGAAAACAAAGCTGCTAATGGTCGTTTCCGAAAAGTGACATTTTTAAAGTCTCCGTCAAAAGGACACGTGTAATATAGTTGTTTCTCCCAAGGCGCAGCATTCTCGCTCCGACCGCATTTACAATCTTTTTACCTTTTACTTATCTTTTTACGATACCACGATGTAGTATGTACTTGGATGAATACTCACGAAGACCGTCACTAATCATATTTTTAGACTAAACACGTCCTACTCTCGGACTACCTACTTGAAAAATAGTGTTGCTCCAATTTAACTTTGTAAAATATATATGAATTAAGTAAATTAATTTAACTCGGATAAATCACATTTAAAGCAAAAGAACTTCCCTCAATTTAATATAACTTCGTAAAGTCAGACAACTCATTCGATCAAATATCACACTCTCTGAGTGAAAATAATTCCTTATTTATAAATATGACTGGGATTTTAATGCCTAAAAACGCAAAAATGACCTAAAATATTTAAAAATACGCTATAAAAAAGACTTTGAATGTATTTATTAGAGCTTAAAAAATGTAAAAAAAAAAAAAATCCATTAAATGTGTATTGTTGTTCTTTTAAAATTTGAATGGTATTTTCATCCCTATAAATGTATTTTTTACGTAGTATGTTTTAGCAATAGAATTTATTTTAATATATATTTTATTTTATATTAAATTTATAATAATTTATTTATAATGAAAACTGGGTCATGGATTTTAAACAATTTTTTAATACTCCCGAAAATTACCAAAAAAAGACTCGACTACTCACTCTTTCAGATATTAGTGTAATTTTAGCTAAATAACTTACTGAGGAAGTAGGAAAATATATTTTTGAATTTGCACATGTAAAATATTATTTTTGGCGTTTGGGGGTTTCTGAAATAAATGATTTAATTGAGGCCACTATATTTTGCGGTCCTGAACCGATAAGAAATCGAGGCCGTTTGGATATTATTTCATTAAAATCACCTTAAATACCGCTTTAGTTAAACTATTACCAACCAAAAATTGATTTATTTATTTTGCAATTATTATCAAAATAATAATACGTATTTTAACAATAAAAATTGTATTTTATTAAATTGTTTTGTTTCTCGGTAGTACATTAAGCACTGTTATCCCTGGTATCACATTTTAAACAAACGGCCTCGATTTCATAACATTTGATGACCGCTGGTTCATGTCGTCCTATCCATATTTTTATTATCTGTGGTGAAAACCGATTGCCCGAGACGGATTTTTTTTTAACAATGGACCTCCGAAGTGACCTGAAACCAGAACAAAAGGTGTTGCGAATTGATTTACCCCGCGCTATAGGTTACAACCCCGTCGTCGGTGTACCATACATATTATTTATGTTAGTTTATTCATCTATTAATTGTCAATTGTTGTAGCGACGGGTGCAAAACGGGTTAATTAAAACGGGGCAACGGGTTATATTAAATTATCGTAGCCCCCTCCCCCCCCCGTTTTCTTCGTCCGACGAGGTAATATTATAATATTGTCTCGATGGAACAGTGCTTCCCAAACAGGGGGGCGCGCCTCCCTTGGGAGGCATGTACACATTTCTGGGGAGGCGCAAGCAGTGTTCGCAAAGTAAAAATTTTAATTAATGTATAGAAAAAATTAAAGAAAAGTATATACAACTAAGGTGATTGAAATTATTATCCTTAGAGGAGAGGGCGCGAGATTTTCGAAAATCTATAAAAGGGGGCGTAGAATCCAAAAGGCAGGGAACCACTGCGATAGAAAATATAAATCTGGCACCAACGCCGATCATAATAATAATATATCGACGCGTGTACGAGAGCGAGCGAAACGTTTTCGTGCTTGCAAAACGCCCCGAAAAACAAATATTCCCCTCTTTAGCAAAAAAAAAAAAAAATGAATTGTACGTGTGCGTGTGTAAATCCTAGCATTAACAATAATAGTTAAACGAAGGTTCCACTAACGATCGGACTTTGACGGTAACACATTTATAATCTATAGTGTTGTTAAACCCCTAGAACGAAGTATTTATGTTGAACAAAAAAAAAAACCAAAATTATAGGTTATATAGGTAATATCGGGTTTTGCCGAGCGATATTAATAAATAACACAGCTATCGTGAAGGCCTGACGTTTAGACTTGACGTGTTCTTCTTCTCTTTTCCATTTCTTTTTCGAACTTTTGATTACACATTGCGACTTGACAATAGTTTACAAGAAAGAAAGAAAACAATATTTCAAGAACAGCATAGCTACGAAACAATAATAGATACGTGTTTTATGAAAAAAAAAAAAAAAACGTTCAAACTGTCTTATTATAACCATGTTCGTTATTATATACGTGGTTTAGAATTAGGGTTAAGATATATTTTTGATTCTAATAAACGAATAAATACCTAAAAACCTAAATCATAAACTATCAGTCTAGAAAATATAGAAAAAAATGGCGAATTCAAAAAATATTTTTATTATCGTGGAGGGATTCGTTCAGAATCTAAAATTGTGATGGATAAAAAAAATTGAAATTATTCAATTGTTCAATAATTGTTGTTGTCTTGCAAACAAAACGGGAGCCACGTGCAACACATGACCACCTCTATAGTATATGATATTTTCGGTTTCTTTCATTGGAACTATTTCTCAATTGAATAAAAAAAAAAAAAAATTCGACCAATCTCCCTAGCACTCGAAAAAAAAAAATAAAATATACATTTTGATTGCCTCAAATTCGTCATTTATTTTTTTTCTCCTTTCCAGGCGTGCGGTGTTTTTTTTTCTTTCCGTCCCTTTAAATTGTGGTGCTTTTTCCGTTTAAAAACGCGTTTAGAATGCACCGCGCGTCCGCATAACAGTAGTCCAATCTACGTTTTCGTATATTATGCAATTAAAACGACTCGGACGAACCCCCTTTAAGTGCGAGCAGGCAAAACAAAACGGTAACTCGGTAATATTTACGTCCCGCACGTTACCTGCGCGATTATAATAATAATAATAATAATAATAATATGTTATTCGACGCACGTGGTCGCGGTCGAGTTGGGCGGAAATGGAATGGAAAACGATTGGAAAAACAGACGAACGACGACGGCGGCGGAGACGGGGTGGAAAAAACACAGAGTACGTTTCGTTTTAGATTCCGAGCGATACGAGTGGAATTTATTGGTTTCGCGCGACGGCGTTTTATTATATCTCTGTTCCTTTTTTTTTTTTTTATTTTTTGCTCCTCCTCAATATCCGAGTGTGATCTCGTTTTCCCGCCGGTCGAGACCGCGCGTCCCGACGATCCCGCAACACCCCCCCCCCCGTGTGTGTGTGTGTGTGTTGGGGAAACGGTAACTGGTGGTAAGTGGAGAGGGGCCCGGAGGGGGAGGGTGTTTTCGGAAATTTTCTATAGTCTTTGAGAAAATTGCGAAAACCCTTGTCCGGATAAAATATAATATACAAAATAATAGAAAAGCGAGAAAAAGACGTAACGCCGGGGACGAGTGTATGTCTATATTCTTCTTGTTTTCCCCCAATTTGTGTTTTATTTGTTTTTTTTTACTGCAAATCGATTTCATTTTTTTGCGAGCTCCGGAGAAATACGCCGCGCGACGAAATCGCTTACAATTTATTTTACGCCCTCGTGTATATTTTTCGCGTACACGAGTGTAATATAATATTTATCGCTTAATATTATTATTATTTTCGTGCACCGTAATTTGTGTGTGTATGTGTGCAGGTATCAACAGCGCTTTATGTTTTACCTGAACACTGTATGTATTTTATATCCGGCTACGTTTTTATTCGCTTTTCGCGTCTAATAATAATAAAAATAATAATAATAATATTTGCGCGATATTGAAATAAGTTTTTTCGATTCGTCGAGTCACGTGGGTAAACGTCGTCGTCTAGTGAAATCAGTTTTAACCGTTTACGCATTTCCCGGAGTGCCCATTACTGCACACGATTCATGTATGTCTTTTTTTGTTTTTGTTTTGTTTTTTTTTTTTAATTTACTATTAGCCTGTATTTGTTTTTATGAAATATAACGCTAAAATATTGTTCTCTTAAATTTAAAATTTTTAGGCATCCCCACAGTCCGTACAATGCCATTTTAAACTTTACTTTAAAACTTACTTCATTAAAAAAGAATGTCGTTTACTCATTCCACAAACTATTAACTGGCGTTATTGACTGTCCGGAGTTGCTGTCCTTGATTAATTTTAGAATAAAATATAGTCTCAATACTAGAAATCCCGTGCCATTTCACCCTATTTTCTCAAATATTAAATTAATTTTAGTTTAATTAAATTAATTAAAAATTTAATTAATAAATTAAAATTCCCCTCCTAATATTTTGATGAACGCAGTTAATATCTATATATTTTATTTAAATAAATGTCTATTGTCAATAATTTATCTTTCTTTTATTGTTAATTTATTCGTTAATATTTTATCGATTAATCTGTCTTGTTTTTATTATTAGATTACCGAGCATCAGGTTAACTTTATCGCGTTCACTCTTATGAAGTCAATATACGTTAACATTGTAGGAAACCGGATGGCAGCCATTTCGTGGTATGACAAAATGAAGCAAAAAATCTTGAAATCGTCAGCATAGATGTATTTTTAACGCTTTATAGAAATTTAAACGTGTTTTTCAATGTTCTACAAAGTGCAAAAACGTCGACTTTCAAATAATTCGAAATCGAAATTTCACGAGAAATATTTCACGTTTTCGGTACTAATGAAATAATAAATATCCAGCGATGTCTTCCTTTTGCATTGTGTTACACAACGACGACGTTCGGGAAAACGGTACGGAGTTTTTATTACGCTCGTCGTTGAGTTTTGTTACGACCGTGGGGGCGTACAAAAACGTCCACGAAATTTATCAACATTTAAAACGAAAACATGCCCCTAAAAACGAATCCTGGCTGCGCGCCTAAATGGTATTATATTGTTTTTTTATTATATTCCTCGTACGGATAGTTTACGTCTAATCGGTTTATTCGAAAAAACGTTCTAACAACATAAATAAACTCAACACGTTGAGTGCCACGGAGTATATTAAACACTTTTCTCGGCGAATAACAATACGAAGTTTCATAATAAAAAACTAATAATTTCATCTAGATGAAAATTTTCTGACTTATTACCTATATTATTTGTTAAAGGTCGAATTTTTATACGGTTTTTTTTTTTTTTTGTTTTTCATCTCGCGTCTTACAAGAATAATATTATTACGGAGAACACAAACGAATATTAATAATTTATAAGTTCATCTCGTCAAACTTTCACTCGTTTAAAACTTATTGTATTTTTACGTTCCATAATTCATAACTGTAATATTTTATTTTACCTTTCTGTTGTTTTCCATTATTGATACGTTTTATTGCTATTACGAATCATTGTGCTTATATAGTATTTGTTTTGTTTTGCAAACTGCCACCGACCCGTTAAAAACTTTAAAAAAAAAAAATCATTTTACTCTTGCACAAATTTTAATTATTTTAGACATCTTAGGTATCCGATATATTCCGTTCATCATATTTTAGATTGAGTGAAGTGAAGGAACTTATGTTTTTACTACGATGATCATTTATTTATTTTTTCTTCTTCTGTAAACACTTTTTTGTATGAAAATACTCGTCCAAAAGTTTCGATCAGTAGTAACTTTGTAAATCCAAAAATAGATGGTACTTTTAAGAGGTAATTTTTCAAATTTCTCGATACTTTTTCTATGCGTTAAAGAAAATTATCTTAAAATTGACAATAAACGGTAAAATACTGTAAAATTTGACATAAATCTGGATTTTCATAAATTCAGTTTTCAAAAATAATGAAGTTGGAAACTTTAAACTTTCACTAATCATTAATAAATAAGTCATGCACGTACCTTATAAAATTTTCAAAAAAATTTAAACAATAACTATGAGTTATGTACAGGACTCTGATAAAATTAGAAATGTCTTGTTCTCTGTAAGTTTTTATTTTATAAAATTTTAATATTAAATATTAAGACCTGAAAATCGCATACAATCATACTCATAAGTATTACAAACGGTACTCAAAAAATCTAGGAAATGTTAAGTCAAATTTTTATTTCATAACCGTTTAAAATTAGCGATTTGACAGAATTCGTTAGTTTTACATAAAATTACACGCTTGAACGCATATAAAATATAATTGGTTCTACCAATCTTTATAAAACGTGGTGTATGGAGCATTGCATAGTAAATATTTTAGTGAAAAAAATATTTATGGGTGAATACTTAAAAATTTTACAAGGTTATGATTGAAAAAAAATCGGAAAATGTACGAAAATGTTACAATAAATATTCAATAGGTAGGAACTGTAAATGAAAATGGACATGGATTACATAGTTGACAATATTTAAAAATACTAATATTGAATGATAATTGGACATTTGAAAAAAAAAAATAATAGATTTTACTCAGCTGTATCATTGAAAAACAATAAAATTGTGAAACGTATAAATACCTCAAAACCTAAATATGCCCATAAGAACACCATAATGTCAATTAAAGATTTGTTGATGGTTTATAAGTTTTAAAAATAGATTTTATTGCTTGTAGTAATTTCATAAAGACATTATTACACACACACACACACACAATTATCGATAACCCAATATTAATAAATAACATTTGTTAAATATTACCTGGGGATAAGGCTGGGAATTTTTTCGATTAATTGATTGTTAATGATCGTTCAATCGATTAAATCGATTATTTTTTATTGTAAAATAATAATCGATTAATCGAAAATAATCGTGCAATTTAAATAATCGTTTAATCTAAAATAAACTAGCAGTTTTAATTACCGTCTAATTTAAAATAATCATAATATGATATTATTATATAGTAAAACCTCTCTAAGACGGAGTCGCTTGGGACTGTCTTTTTTTGTCAGGTTGATTTCAAAACCTCTTGATTTCAAGGTCTTTTTTGGGCTTTCTGTTATATTCAAAGTTATAAGTACAACAGCGAAAACTTAATTTATGATAAAAAAAAAAAAGTAATAATTAATTTACTATACATAAATTTAAATTAATAAATAATTACTTCTTCTATAATAATACAATAAATTGGAATAATTATTTACATTTGATTGTTCGATTATTAACGATTAATCGATAATAAACGACTGTAAAACAAAAAATCGATTAACGATTACTAAATCCAACAATCGCCCACCCTTACCTGGGGGTAATTGACAATTGTTAGTATGTTATATTAATTGCGATTCCGCTCAGAATCGTTTTATTGAAGAAATGATTTATCATTTCTTTAAAATGCAATACACCCACCAGGAGTATTGTAACCATTTTCGTATAATATTACCACCGAATAGGCCCTGGTAAATAGTAATTCGGTCGATCGAACGGCGTTCAATTAAACGATTCGAATGCATTTTGTCGGTTAATACAATTATTATAGCAATATTATGATGACGCTCGCGTAAATCGAATTACGTTCGGAACAGTAATAATTATTGAACAGTATTATACGAATGGGACGTTATAAACCATTTAGTGGCGATGCATAGAGCGGTTTAGTTCATTTTCGTAATAACTGTACGTACACGAACATACGTGTTTACCATTTAATATTCTAAATTGCAATATCTCCGAGACGACGCGTTTTAGTTGGACGATTATGGTGATATTCGCTCCACTCTACTCCCCTTTAAACACAGAGAAAAACACATCAAACATCAAAGTTTTTAAAAAAAAAAACAAAAAAAAAACATGAATTTGACCATACATTTGTACGCTTGTTACCTCAACGATTTAGATCAGTGATTCCCAATGTGGGGTGATATCACCTCCTCAGGGGAGCACTTAAACTACCCAAGAAGGGCAATTTAGGTTACAAACTCGATTTGGATTATTAAATTTGGTACTGGCGATTTCGATTTAAATTTTCCATCATCAGTCACAATATCATCGTTATGTCGTACGAATTATTAAACATATTATATGTGGGTAATTAAATTAATATTTTTTGTTACGTGCTCATAATTAAAAAGCCGGACATACTTCGCACGGTGGGTGTACTTCGCACGATGGGTTGTATTCTCTTGACGGGCGTATTAAATTTTAAAGAAACGAAAAATCATTTCTTCAGTAAAACGATTCTGAATAAAGGAAGTTAATAATATAAGAAAAAAAAAAGGTCCAAAATTTTTTTTCACATTTTCAAAATTTTCTTGCCCCAAAATCTTTTTTATAAGATTTTCTATCTATGTTTGAATTTTCATAAAATTCTGATCAAAAAATGATGGTTTTTGAGTCGTTTTTGTCAAATTTTGGGTAGTTTTTTCCAAAAAAAACATTGAAGAATTGAGAAATTCAAAAAATGACCTCTTTAAAGTACAATCTAGAGGCGAATCGGGTTTCAAAAAGTTATTGATCGA
>JAIPRM010000246.1:39278-67114 GCA_025469315.1 Stegophylla sp. TES_Ste_2020 | reverse complement strand
TAAACTGAATTAATCTTTTAGATACGTTTATTTAGAACACATTTTGAAAAAATGTAACTTATATACCAAAAAAGTGCTCAAAATACCACAAAAAGCATTTAAATACAAAAAAAAATCAAAAAAAGCATATAAAAGCAAAATAAAGTCTCATGAATTTTATTCTAAGTGGTATAAATCGAATTTATACCTGACGTAGCTTCATTTTAAAGCGATAGAAAAAAAAAGCAAATAACTTCAAAATCCGCACTCTAGTTTTACTTAAAATTACGCACTTTAACATACATATAAGAAAATTGGCTTGATCGATTGTTTTGAAATTTGGTGGCTAGATAGAAAATTTTATTGCAAATATTTTGGTACAATAAAATTTCTTACGGACAAAGAATTAAACAGTATCTAACCTACTGGCTACTATTTTATATTTATATTATTAACTTCCTTCCTTTTTACAATGATGTTTATTTTTTGTGCTATTAATTTGAGGGGCAGGACCTATGTGGGAAGGGGCGAATAGACAAAAATATATTAAATAAACATCGACTTTATACTTTTCTTTTTACTTTTTTTAAAATTCGTAGGAGGCACATCGCCTCCCCTAGTAGATCTACATCTTAGAAATCTGTAGTTGTGTAGTGTATACTTTTTAATTTTATTGTTTTATTCACTTAATATCATATTTTGTTATATGTTAATACATTTGTAGTGTATATTTCAATAATACATTAATTGAATTACATGCATATTTCGTTCGTTTTAGTGCATATAATTCCGGATCTGATATTTTTTTTTCTTATATTATTAACTTCCTTCGTTCAGAATCGTTTTACTGAAAAAATGATTTTCTAGAAAACTACTGTTTTAAATGTCAGTGTACAGTGTACAGCAGTGGTTCCCAATTAGAATTATACCGAGGACTCCTAGCTAAAACTTAAATTGAATCAGGGACCCCTTTTTTACGAATATGCTTGTAGAAGTTACCTTCTTTCTATACATGTATTGTTTCAACTTAACTTAACACATGAAAATCAAGAAATACCTTATCATTTATTTTAATAAACACACCTTTTTGCAATATTATGAATACACATTTTCTCAGAAAAAAAAAAAAAAAACTATAAAAACAGCAAGTTTCATCTTGACTAACACAGCCGCGGACCCCCAACATCGACCTACGGACCCCTGGGGGTCCGCGGATCACCAATTGGGAACCACTGGTGTACAGTATAGTTCGCACGTTTTTAGTTCGATGAACGACACACACTATCCGTTTTTTCTCATTATCCGTATTCGAACAACACTGACCATTTTTTTCCTTTTGTAGTTTTGTAATCATTCCAAGAAGGTTTTCCTTATTGCCATCATGTGTATTTTTCGACGATGAATACGATGCCACGATGGTGTGAAGTAATAGCCACGTGCAACAATAGTTTTCTAATTATTTTATTCTATTTTGAAAATTCAATATTTTCGGTTATTATACAACATACCTACTAATTCACCTATATTATCAAGTATGTGTAGCGGCCTAGTGGTAATGAAACCGGCCTAGCACGTGACAGCACCTGGTTCGATTCCAGCCCGTTATTCCGAATTTTTGCATTTTTTTTTTCTTATATTAATAACTTCCTTCGTTCAGAATCGTTTTACAGAAGAAATGATTTATCGTTTCTTTAAAATTCAATACACCCGTCAAGAGAATCCCACCCGTCGTGCGAAGTATGTCCGGCTTTTTATATTATTAATTTCCTTCGTTCAGAATCGTTTTATTGAAGAAAAGATTTATCGTTTCTTTAAAATTCAATACACCCGTCAAGAGAATCCCACCCGTCGTGCGAAGTCTGTCCGGCTTTTTTATCATGAACTATTTAGAATCATTTTACAGCCACGCATAGAACACATACATGTACGTATTACGTAAAATCATTTTATTTCGATCGACTAAATACATCAGTTCCACGAGTAACGATAGCTCGTGGAGATGAAATATACTGTAGTACCGTACGCTAAACACAGATATTATATTATATTATATATTTGTGATGGTAAATTATTTGAATAACGTTTATAGGCATACCGATCGGCGATCATACTTAAAAGAGTTGGTAAC
Organism: Stegophylla sp. TES_Ste_2020; assembly: GCA_025469315.1. Classification (NCBI taxonomy): domain Eukaryota; kingdom Metazoa; phylum Arthropoda; class Insecta; order Hemiptera; family Aphididae; genus Stegophylla; species Stegophylla sp. TES_Ste_2020. The sequence goes on along the minus strand of JAIPRM010000246.1, from coordinate 65,007 downwards.
CCTACTCTTAGTGTGTTGAAAATGATGACCATTATTGATCTTTATATTATTATTAACTTCTTTCGTTCAGTACAAGATTACCTATGGAAGTGTACAAGACTACTAAAATAAGTATTTCGGTTAATTTTTCACTGAACTTTTTTTTTACGACTTGTTTACCGAGAATTCTTTTACCTGGTCTTTATTTTTCGGCAGACTCTGTTCATGATAATAATCATTATCAGCTGAGTTGATATGATACAATTTGAAAACCTGATAATTCGTGCATGACTGTCAAATTTTGGATCCATTGTTACTCTACTTACTTTCTAATTTCTTCTCTAACCAATTTATGTTATATAAATGTGGCCTCAAACCATGACTAGTTTAACTTACTGTTATAGCAAGGAATTTTGAAATTAGTGGTATCCAGAGTTTTTGAATGTGTTTCACCACCATGACAAAATTATTTTCATAATTTATTGTCGTGACTACTCGTATAACCACTGAGTGCTTTGTTTTTATAATTGTTCAATATCATTATCAAGTTAACGAGATTTTTCGATTAACTTACTTTTTATAGGCTTAGGAGGTTTAGCTTTGGTTAAACAAATTTAAAATGACATCGTCGAACATGGTTTCTCATTTGTACATTACATAGGTATTTCATATTAGTATAATGATTTCCAAATTGTGGCTGGTTTTTGTTGTCAGTAATTACCTATTACTTGGTAGTCATCTGTCATATCCCTTTAATATTGCACACGATACTCGTGAACCTATTCATGATGATGACTTTCCGTTTCTCCCCATTGACGACGATGTAATTTTAATTGAATACTTTCCTCACTCGGTGAGTAAACAATAACCGGAAAGGATTTTTAAATTATGTTTCATTACACCAATTTCACTTAGTAGATTTAGTCTGTTATGTGCTATTTGACACTGTTAGCTTTCTGCAAACCAAGTTTTAAATATATATATTTATTTATTCCAGGTAAGCATTGTTTAGTCACCACAAGACTATCTGGCACTAGTCACTCCGCATCACTGTGTGGGTAGGGTCCTATGTTGGGTCATGACTCTTAATAGTGGTATTCCAGTGCCTCTACTATTTCATTATAAGTATCTGGCTCACCATCATCAGCTACTTGACTGGAATCTCTAGATCACTAGACATAATTAAGGTATGTAATAAAAGTAAGGCTATGAAACAATAATGAAGTATACTTTATACATATTATAGGAGACAGGAGTTAACCAATGTAGCTAGTGAAAAATTTGTGATTGCGGTGTTTGCACTGAAGCATTTAGTAGGTGAGTGTTCTATTATATCTGTTGTATTTACTTATTGAAATCAATATTTTCAGTGTTTTCAGTGTCTAGATGTTAAGATATTATATTATATTACATCAGTTTTGTTCACTAATAATAAATAAGTAAAAGTTGTTTTAAAATTAATATAAAATATTTAAATTGTTTGTGGTAATATTGTCAAGTTTCATTTAAAAATTACATATATGCGATTAAAATTATTTAAGACTTAATATAGGACTACAATAATATATCCATATTATCATGACTTAAATATAATTTAAAAATTGTATTTAATTACTGTTTACAATATACAATAATTTGTCTTTTAATAAATATTTTTTCACGTCTATTTTAATGTAAGTACATATTTGATTTTTGTGTACTCATTTTCCATAAAACAATATGAATATAATTTACAATAATTTGTCAATATTTTTTTAGTTAAGTTAAGCATGATAATTTTTTAAAAATTGTTTATTTTAACTATACAAAGCGTGCAATATATTTCCATTTCATGGAACAGATGTTTATATTATAAATATTCATTAAAATAATGACCTGGATGAACTTCACTATCCGGACATCAAGCTGATAAAAAAAATGATTTCATTAGGGAACGCAATATATATTGAATTCAACATTATATTAGTTAATACAAATTTGTTTTTGCTTAGGGCTACTTTTGGATTACATTTGGTACATCATTGAACAATATTGATTGTGTTTGTCTTTACAATATATAATATTATCAGTGTTCGAATTAGAAAAATAGAAGAAGGGGTGCTATCAGACTTTCAATAAATAAGCGTCCCCTCAAACTATATAATTTATATACTATAAAAAAAAATTAGTAAGGGTGCTCTCAAAATTTTATAAATTATCAAAGGAGCTCCGTCCCCCTGCGCGCCCTCCTAATTCGAGAATTCGAGCACTGAATATTATAAATTTAGTAGTTTATATATAGTATAATAGAACCCTGTCTACCAGTGACGGAAATTTGGTATATTTACTGGAGGGGGGGGTTGGCTAAATTTTTTACGCCATCTTCCCTATACCAATGCCAATCATTCCGCTTGCAATTATTAATTGTCACTAAAATTTGTTATTACATGTAAATATTCATTAAACTAAAATTTTTAAAAATTGTACAAATATACTAAAAAAATATTTTATTGCTACTTAAAAACTAATTAAATATATGAATTTTTTTTTTCAAATTTCCAATTTAGAAAAAAATCTAATTTAGGTATTCATAAAAATATTCAGAAAGTGTAGGTTCAAAAAACAAACAATGTGTAATTCAATATTTATGACTACCTAATTAATAAATGTATTATAATTTAAGTATACCGAAAAATCTACATTACTTAGGGCACGATTGCCATATTTTAATGTTCATAACCAACACAAGTTAACTAAATAATTGTAAAGTTGGTAAATTCTATAAATTTTGTTTTTGTTACATAAATATCTTTTAAATGCATTTTAAAGTTAAATTTTATATATTTTTTGGCTCATATTATATTTAAATTATTAAATATTTTATTTCATGTCAAAATTGCTATCCACACTTTCACAATTGAATTGTTAATAATTTTAGACATATTATTTTGGTTTAAAAATAATATTATGTGTATAAACTATAAAAATATTTTTAAATATACTAAAGATATACTAAAGATGAAAAAAATATATTTTTTTTATTGTATTTATTTTAATATGCAAACTGAACTAGATGTCATACCTGTTAACAATGAACATGTATTAAAAGTCGATTTGTGAAAATTTATGAATATCTACAAAAATATAAATTTCAGTTTCTAAAATTACAGCAATTACTTAACTCTTTTGGTTTCATTGCACATTACAATGTACTTCGAATTTTATTTATCTATGATTAGTGTTGTTAATACGTCGTTAACCCCAATAATAAAGGTTTATTCTGATAGTAAAACAAATGTTTTATAATAAAATTTACAATACAAACCGTTACTTAGTTATAAAAATAATAATTTTAATGTTTAATTTAAAAATTATGAAATGCAATAAAATATTATATTTTTTTTCAAGGTTTTTAGTTTTTATCATTCCATAAGTAATCAAGAAATCAAAAATATTTGTATTTTGCTTAAAATTGTATAGGAAATTTATTAAAATAAACATCTAATCATAGTTATACACTAATCATTATCTATTATGCGCTCAAACTATACATATTAAAATGTGCACTGGGATTTTAACATATTAGACTCATTAAATGATACTTGATAATAGGTACTTATAGCGATTATTGTTTGTTGTTTTGTTTAATTTTGTTAAGTTCTGGTTTATTCTGGTTTTTAAGTTCTTAAGTTATTATTTTTTAAATATAATTATAATGGCAAGACAATAATAAATCTTTTTGTGGAAGAAGAAAAATTAATTTGTACCATTTCTTTCAATTAAGTTAATTTCCCTGTGCACATTCCAATGTAGCTATATAATTGACGTCTATACTTATTATGTTATACTGTGTAAAGCAGAAGTATAGTATATTTCTCATGTACATTGCTAATACAACTCAAATAGAAAAATACACATTTTCAACTGTTTCTGATTATCTGGTCCAGAGATATTTGAATGTACATTACAATGTACATGAGAAATATACTATACTTCTGCTTTACACAGTATAACATAATAAGTATAGACGTCAATTATATAGCTACATTGGAATGTGCACAGGGAAATTAACTTAATTGAAAGAATTGGTACAAATTTATTTTTCTTCTTCCACAAAAAGATTGTACATTCAATGATGTACATTCAAATATCTCTGGACCAGATAATCAGAAACAGTTGAAAATGTGTATTTTTCTATTTGAGTTGTATTAGTAATGAAAAAAGCAAAAAAAAAATTACTAAAAAAATAATAATTTGGGACCGAAAGGGTGGTTAATGTCTCAAGTTTCAATGATTATAGGACTATCACTTGGTTACTTTTCCAACTAAGTTTTTATTTTTATTTTTTCAAATCACTGAAAGTACTCTTTTTGTATGAATAGTTATTTTTTGCCATTATTAATTTGTGCTACCCTGTTTAATCAAATTTTATTTGATTAAAATAAAATATTACTAAACATTTAAATAAATTATTACTAACAAAAATATTTAACTTTTATTCTCTATGTTTAAAAAAATGTATCTTTTTTAATTCTTATTCATGTATAATTTTATGTTTTCATAGAAATTAATATAATTATATTCCCAAGTATATTGAATGTAATTTCTTTCTCACAATGTTGTAAAACCACTAGTTTCTTCACTCTACTTTGAATCTAAAAAGTACACACTATTACACTAAAATATGTTATGTACCTTGTTAACAAGTTAATTATTATAAAACATACCTTAATGCAATATGTTTTACCTAATGTTCTGAATTTTGTAGAGTAGGGATGATGAAGTTAATTTCTATAGTATCCAATTAAAAATCATATTTTAAGTTTATTTTATATGCATGAAAGTAGGTCATCAAAGCCTATCATTAATAATGGTTTAAAAATAAATAAGTATTCTACATCTTCCTATTAATATTTTAATTACTTTCTCAAATAACCATCCATAGTTTATTCTACCAAAATTAACCAATTAAGTAATTAGCAATAGATTTTAAAGTTTTATGTTAAGCTTTGAACATAATTGTTGATTTTAAAATTATTGGTTTGTTTTTCAACAAAAATTTACTGTAATGCTTTAATATATTTATAACTTTGGTTTCAATGTACTTTTAGAGTATTTCATATGTAATCTGTTATGTTCAGCAACAATAGAATCAAGTTGAAAAAGTCTGCTTCTACTTCCCTAACACAGTTATAGAAATCAACAATTTTGTTTAAATTAATATATAACTGTCATACACCAATTTTTAGATTCTGAACGAAGTGAAAAAGCTAGTGTTTTTACAATTATGTTTATTTTTTTTTCTGTGTACAACTTTTTGTATGGAAATACTTGTCCAAAAGTTTCGATCAGTAACTTTTTGAAACCGGATTTACCTCTAGATGGTACTTATTAAAGAGGTCATTTTTTGAATTTCTCAATTTTTTTTTGGAAAAAACTACCTAAAATTTGACAAAAACGATTCGGAAAGCATTATTTTTTGATCTTAACTATATGAAAATTTAAACATAGATAGAAAATAATATAAGAAAGATATTGGCGCAAGAAAATTTTGAAAATGTGAAAAAAAAATTTTGGACATTTTTCTAACATTTTTTTTCTCATTCATTTTTTATATTATTAACTTCCCTCGTTCAGAAACGTTTTCTAAAAGAAATGATTTATCGTTTCTTTAAAATTAAATATACCCGTCAAGAGAATTCCACCCGTCGTGCAAAGTATGTCCAGCTTTTTTTGAAATTAATTCTCCAACTGTCAGACTAATTATATTGAACAAATCATAACATTAATTGAGATGCTAACATTATAATATAGTCTTTTTTTTAAAAAAACTGTTTTGACTGATACTCTGAGGAATATTTTTACACTCAGTTATTCCATTGTTAAAAAGTGCTATACGATTATTTAAAGTATCTAAAGGAAAATATTTTTTATTTATAAGATGATTTATAACCACAGCTGTTAACCATATCATAGCCAGCTACACCTAGTATGTCATGCATAAAATCACTAATCATGTTATCAATTACATAATAATTAGAAATTTTACTAAACATTCAACACTCATTAATACCAGTTTTAGAAACATCTTCTAATACTTCAGTTATATAATTTGCTTTAATTTTAAGCATTTTAGATTCTGTAAGCATACATGGGAGAAAATGGAAATGGCATATACGGTAATAATTTTGCAAAAAACTTTCAATAAATTCCAGTATTGAATTGAGTCATAAATATTCTCTTAACATTAATCCTAGAGAAAAATAAATGGTGTAATCTTTATAATTTACTGTTATTTGTATTCCATCTTTTTATAACTTGATTAGTTATTTAATTAATATAGAAAGCATTGTTTTATTATTAATTTTAAATTGTTCTTAATAAGATGAGTGAAATAAAAATAAAACAAATATATTTTCTTAAGACGAAAAAAATTCAGAAGAAACAACTGCCATAGTATAATAAATGCAACCCATTTTTGGAATTCCAGTATGGGAGCTTAATGAATTATCAATTTCAATTCATTTGTAGTAGACAAAGAAAAGAAAATATATTTTATTTTCTAAATTTAATTTCATTGTTATCCAAGTAGACCCATATACCATTCAATTTTTTATGAGCGTTTAAAATTAGTTTTATGGTTCAAATGATTATTAATCCAATTAGTGGCAGATTACTTTTCACTATCATTTATGATATCAAAACATTACCAACACTTAATGCATTTCATTAATATTTATTCTATTTTTATATTATACCAAATATTAACAAAATTAAGATAAGAATATTGAAGAAGGAGCTAATTATGTTAATTTGTTTTATTTAGCCCCTTCAAAGGCCTTATGCAATTTCCAAAAATGTTGGAGGCTATGAATAGTTTGAATAACCACCTCCTATTTACGCCTATAGTACCAAATTATTTAACACAATATAATAATATATGTATTTCATAAACCTATTAAAACATTTTGAAAGGTATGAAATCCGGTAATGTATAGATTTATTTCGAGATAAAAAAAATAAAATATATATACAACGCCCACACAAATTTGTAATTATCTAGTAGTATGCGAGATCTAAATTATTTTTGAGGCCAGAAATGAAACACACAATTTATAATTACATGGAAATTGCATGTTAAAAGATCTGGAGTGTTTATTTTTAAAATTTGATTTATTATTTGTATGAATAACATTGTTATGAGATCTTATAAATTTGGTATATTTATTCTAAATTATCCTTTATTTTAAATTTGAGTTAAATGTATTTACCATTGGTACCATTATATCTACTGAAATTTCATGAATACAAATTTAGATTACAATTGTAATGGATTAAAGCGAACTGGCTTTTCTACAAAGTAGATCTTACAACATACTTATTAAGTAATAAATGAAAAAGATAAATTTTCCAACAAACAAATATACGAGAGGATTTAATGAAAGATTTGGACTGACAGATTAAATCCATAAGTTGTCAATGAATATGATCCGTCAGACTAGGTCTTTTGTTGTGCCCACTTACATAAAAATTAAAGTCCTTTTAATTTCGCGGAGAGCATTCTTAGCAGACTTGGTCCGGTTCTTGTAGTTATAAAATTATTAATGACATTAACTTGGAGTAGTTATATTATTTATGCACTCTATAGCTTCTTAAAAGTCTAATAAAATTGTCATTCCATTGTTAAATAGTGATAAAAAAATGTCAAGGGAGGGGCATTGCCTCTGGTATATAGACTATATATGTGATGTTATTACATAAAAAAAACATCACACTCCAAAATAACTTATAATAATAAGATAAAACCCATTAAATATTGTATTCATTTAAGAGGTAAAAATTACACAGTAAAAATCATTATTAGTTTGTTTATTCCAAAGAAGATACTAAAATACATATGTACATTATTATTAGACTTATTTCAAAATCTACTTAAATATTATAAATTAGAATACTAAGCTGGGTTCGCATACTCATGTATTCACCAAATATTATTCGGTTATTAAAAAAAGTGACATAACTAAAAATAACATTTATCTGGTCACAACTTCTCAAATAGTACTACTTGAATATTCATAATTTAGTTGTTTATAGTTATAAGAAACTATTTTGTATGTGATCAATTTGAGATGAATAGGTAACAAATAATTTACATATACAGTAGTCTCACTGATCCGGACAACTTATATTTCGCACTTTAGTTTTTTATGTATATATACATACACATAAATATTAAATAAAAATGATTTATGTCAATGTCGATTGTATTGATCTATTATAAGAGGTTTATTAATTAATAAATGATGAAGTTATTATTTTTGTTTTTTAAAAAATATTTTTTAATAAGTTGAAAAAGTCATTCCGTTTAATCCGGTTCCATTTAGTCTAGATAAGAACTTTCATTATATGTATAATATTCAAATTATAAAATTAATAATTGATATATTTAATTAAATTTAGGTAACAATCTTAAATATAACCTTTTTTTTTTATATAGTTTACATAATTCTAATTTTAAACAAATATAATTAAATTAAAAATTGGAACAAAATTTATAATAATATATGGTTTTTACCAACCAAATTTAATGAGTAACTTCCATTTCAAATTATATTTTATATTATACTAATAAAATTAATCAACAATAAAATAATATACATAACATCTAGAAAGTTTTGTTGTTTAATAAATTTAGTAATGAAGGTGTTTTGTATTTTTTCAAATCTACTTTGTTTGACCCTGTTTTGTTTTGTTTTTTACACTGTTTATTTCCAAGTTTTGCAACTATTTCTATCATACTTGGAGCTATTATTGCTTAAACGATATCATATTTTAGTTTTAGTGCTCTTTTCTTAACCCATTATAAGTATCATCTAATAATTAATGCAAAGCTTTACTTATGTTGACTTAAACCATAGAAATTAAGCTAAATTGAATAAAACCAAGCTCACCTAGCTTAGGTTTAGTCATTTTAATTCTTTACTCTGACACTAATAGTACATAAAAATAGTTATAAGACATAATTAATTATCCAAATTATTTTGATTAAATAAACACATAGTTAATATTAAGTAGTCTTTAAGTGAGAAAATTGAGTTTCTGGGAAAAAATGATAAAAAGTGAGTGTGTTGAAAAAAAGTGAGGAAAGTGATAATAGTAGCAGCCCTGTTATGTTTTTAAAATAAAATGAAATACCCAAATAATTTTTGATGAGCGTAAAAAGTTTTTATTGACACATAACTTTTTTGCGCCACTGCTTTGAACCAAGTATTACATGATATTAAGAAACTAAATTCATAAATATGGTACTTTTAGAGAGAAATTAAAAAAAAGGAGACTATTGGATGAAATAGAGAAATAGAGACCAGGTGGCAGGCCTGCTAAAAGAATATACTATAAAAGAAAAATTGGAGTATAAATGCCGAACTTTCAAATTTTCATATTAGTTGTTCTTAACATTTTAATAACAGTTCCAACTCATAAAAATTGTGTAGTAATAAAAACAACAAAAATCTCTTTAATAAATTACTTTGATGAAAATCTCAAAAATTATATTAAATAGTTATCGCAGCTCAAAATATGAAATACATAAAAATAATTTTTTCGCTCTCCTGAAAACCTTGAAAATGTAATTTAGGCTCTTTTGCCTTGAAACCATCGATATATGAACAATGTTTTATTCAATATAAAATAGGGGGTACATTCAATTTTATTTATTTTCAAGCAACATAAAAAATTGTTTGGATAAGTTTTTACTCCAAATAATTTATATTTAGTTAAATCACAAAAAAAGTAATAAAAATTATTTTATTAACCTTGTGAATAATTTACAATTTATTAACATATATCTGATGTGGTACATATCACCATTTCTATGTAGGTATCATTAGCACAACTTAGAAAACATTTTTATGGGGGCTAATATGTTTATCTGATTAATTTAGCCCCCTAAAATGGCATTAACCTTATGTAATTTTCAAAATTTTGAGGGGCTATAAAGTTTTGAGAGGGCTTGGCCCACTCAAGCCCCCCTCTAATAGCGCATATGGTAGGTATATTATTTTATTTGTTAAATAAGCGCCTGGATATTAGTATATTTAACTTATTTTTCTACAGAGAAATATGCACTATTACCTAAATGTGTTTTTCATTTACTTTTTATACAAATAACATATTTTTCGATGAATACTTATGATGTGTTTCTGTTTTCTACAAACTATTCAGTAGTTCAGTATATATCATTAAATCATTAAAAAAAAAAAATAATTACATAATACATTTATTTATTTATTTATTATTTTTTTTGAACATAAATTGGTTATACATTTTTGTCAGATTAATCAGGAAACCATATACTGTTTCTTAAGGTTGACAAGTTTTCATAGTAAAAACAATTTTCAGTTTGGGTACAAACACTCAAATTGTAATCCAATTTTCCAGTCTGTTCATTTGAAGATGATAATATAGCTGAAGAATTGCAGTTAGTACTCACTCTCAGATAGTTTGAGGTTGTTGGCAAATATTTGTGTACTCGTGTATGATAGTCGTCTTCCTTTTGTTTAGATTTTTTTGACAACTGTAAGCTCGACGGTCCTGATCTCTTCATTGTCACTGCTAGATTGTATTCTGTTCACATATTTCTGAACAAAAACAAAAAATTATTTTATCTTCACGTATCTGTAGACATACAATGTTTCATCTATAAAATCTACATATTTCGTAGATAGTTGAAAAATTGTAATAATGATCCCTAAGTTTTTCTTGTTTAAGCCGTAAGTGTTATTCCAGAAATTCAATGTGTCCCAATTCAATGATTTTTGTGTACAAAATTAATTAACTGTCAAATAAAAACATAAACCCATAAAAATAAAATCAACCTATGTAGCAAATAATATGGGATAATATATAGACCACTATGATTGATCATCAGTTATTAGGTTTACTCACAATAACATAGAACTTATGAATTATAATCGTAAGTTAACTATTATAATCTATCTTTTCATTTCTTGGATAACCACAGCATTGCGAACTACACATCACATACACATACACTTGAAACGCAAATACCCGGCTGTTTAGCGTTAAGTGTTGACATTGTACGCTACCCTGAATGCCCGAATAGGGTTGCTAGTCGCTGTGAGCTAGAAATTATTTAAACGTGAGTAAGAGATAAATTAAAAAAGCATTTACTCGCAAACTAATTGGATAATTCATCGATCAAAATGAAAAACCGGCAAACGTTTAAGATTATATAAATTGTATCCCACGAACTAATTGTTCTCGACGTATTTCGCAGTGTCGCAGTGAAGTCTTCGTCCGCCGCAAACAATTATTGTCTCCATAGGCACAATCATTATTTTACGATAGTCATATTTATGAAGAATATTTTACTAAAACATTTTCTTTTATGCTTATATTTCACCCTCACACAGAATAATATCCAGCAATGAGATATTATATAATATTTGCCGTAGCTACTTCTAAAGAGCTTTTGCCTTTCACCATAGGAAGAACCCCAAGAACGAAATAATAATAATAATAATAAAGCAACAATAATATTGCTCTAATATTATGATCTAAGATAAAAATGATTATATAATAATCATAGATAACTCTGGTGTTATCAAAAACAACTGCTTCATCAGGCTCATGATCAGGCTATGTAGACTATGGACAATCAATGAAATAGCCTGATTCGAGCGTTATGACATTATTGCTTGAACAGATTGAAAAGAGGCATTTCAGAACGTTATCAATTAAATAAATTATATCACTATCACAGATTAAATTATAATTTTATTTATATTCAAAAATAATATTAATCTCTGAAATGAAACAATACTATAAGATTTTATAGCACAAAACAATTTTAATGATTTATAATTTAAATAGTCTTTCGTTTTTATATTACGTAGCAAAGTGAAGTATTAGTTTTCATTATTTCGTAATCAAAAAGTGTACACGTATCTAACTTCATATCAGATTACAGATACACACCTCGTACTTCATGATCTAATGATAATATTCTGGGGCTTTATGGTTTCTTTTTCTATGGTTAATAATTTTGTGAACTTACTTTGGTATCCGACAGTGTTTTATCAAAAACCCATCACTGAAAAAAATATACTTACTATAGGTTACTTATTCTGATATTCAGTGGTTTAATTATTATTTTGTTTATTAACATTGGTTATTTAATTTACATGTAGTGGCAAGTGTCTAGAAATACAGCTCAGTACAACAACATCGACATTTGCTGTCATCCGGCTCATGAATTGCTTTTTCTCATCAAGTATACTCGCAGCACACTAAACGTGTCTATGTGAAACCGTAAAACATTGTATTGGTTGTCAGTGTTCATAGCTCTGATACTAATCGTTGTTATAATATTATCGAATACAAATTATTCATTGACATTTTTGTGCAAAACATGTTCTCGTTAGGCTTCGCTATACCCACCCAGGTGAGTTGTTAATGATAACTATTATTTATATTCATTAAAATAAATATAGGTCGAAAAAAAAAATCGTGACATGTGTTTCATATTCAGCCAGGAAATGTGAAACATTTATAACTTTGATTTTGGGCTTTGTTTAAAAAGTGAAAATTTTATATTATACTAGCTGTTTTACCCGGCTTCACCTGAGAGAGTGATATATGTATAATATAAATGGTGTACGCGCGATATAGCGACATATGACATACTGTCAAACGCGTTCCCGACAGTTGCACACTCACTACAGCTAATTAAGAACGACCACATTGTCGTTCATGGATAATCATCATGATCAAGCGATAAGCCGGGTACACCAGCTAGTATCTACATATACCTACCACTTAAAGAAGTTATGCAGTTTTTTATTTTAATTATTAACTAATTATATACTAACTTTATCAGACTAAATTTATGCTTAAAACTTGCTTTGTGTTGTCCTCTTTATTTTAAAAAAAACTGCATGAAAATTGAATAAGTAGTTTCGAAGCTAACCCGTGACAAAGATTTCCACATTTGCTTGTTTTTAGTTTTATATATATATATATATATATAAATTGTGAAGCAAATTGATACATTGTCCCTTTTTTATAATTTCTGTCACACTTGACTCGAAATACTAATCCTTTTTATGTTCCGGCACAAACTATGTCAGATTCAGTCCTCTAATCAGACTTGTGAGCCTTGGTAATGAGAACCCTTCTTTTATTTTTAATAAATGTTAATATAATTTATGTGTACTTTTAAGTTATATTTATTTATTTTTTGTTTTATGTAATCATTTAAAACATTTTGTAAACCAAATTATTTGTAAATTCTTACTTTATGTTTATTATTAAATATTTTATTTTTCTCTGCTCTGTTATATACACTTGGGTTTATCCCGTTATTTAAATATAATTAATTACTTTATGAAATTTGTCTTCAGTTTTATTCTATTCTGTGGTTTAGTATGCATATGTAACTATACTTAATGTTAGTATAGTAAATATTAATCACAGAAGATTATGATATTTTGTATTTATTTTGAGTTATTTATCCTTCCTTTTTTTTTTACTTACCTTTTATAAAGTTAAAATCAATTAAAGAAATAATAATATAACGTAATAGGTATTACCTATAATTATACCTATACCTAAATAATTATAATGTATTACATTTTATCCAAATAAAATTGTGTGTTCTTCGTTAAGTGTAATAATCTTACTATTTTAACATAATGCTGATTTTTAATTTATTTTTAAAACTAGTAGTGATAAATGGACACAGATTCTTATCATTTTATTTTTTTATAACATGAAAAACATGATTCTAATTAAACTTTCCAGTACCTTCTTAATTCTTCTCATTTTATATTATCAACTTTTTTGAAGGATTTTAGGTATGTTTAATTTATATCTTAAATTAATTTTTAAAAGTTTCCAAATATTGTGTAATATTTACATCCTCACCCACTATTGTTAGAAAAATAATTAGGTTATAGGTACTTAACCGTATATTAAAGTTTGATTTTTTAAATTTTATTCTTTAGTTTAGTGTTTCCAAATCTAGGAGACCTTTCAGACTTCTTAGAGGGGGGGGAGGGATATGAGATTTATAACTCATATAAATATTTGAATATATTGAGATTTTTAAAAATCTCCAAGTTGATGTGTGAAATAAAATAGGTTGGGAAACACTGCTTTAGTTAATTGATAAATATATATTAACAACAATTTTTAAATATATGATGTTCAAAATCTGTTTTTTAGGCAGCAGCAGCATTTCCTCTTAGAGTTACTATTCAAGGTCAGAAGTCAAATTTAAAACAAAAGAAGATAGATACTATAAACAAGAACATTGAACACATTTTGCCAGAATACACTAAATCGGTAATTTTATGTTGTCGGACAAAGCCAGCCTTTTCAGCTAATATTTGTTTAGCTATTATGTTATTTTACTCGTAATTTATATTTATATATGTATAAATATATTTTTAGCTTCTAGAAAATATACCTGCTGAACAAGTTGAACAGTATTTAATGAACAGGCCCACTTATACTGTTCATTGCAGTGTAAAGAAACATCAAAATCTTGTACGTTTATTACAAAAAACTATTAACAAACAGCATAATTTAAATTGCCTTCATACTGAAAACAATCACATTTTGATAGTATCAAGTACGAATAAGTCATATGCCACACACTTTTTACAACATCCTAAACCTTATTTTGCAGGTATTTATTTTATTATTAATTTTTATAAAATATATTATGTTTATTAAAATTAAATTTAGAAACATTACTAGATATGCCTTTTTAGCAGACTTGGGATTTGACTTCTCAATAGTAGGTTATGGGTAGACTTTTCTTTCTAAACAATCTTTAAATGTTAATATAGTCTACAAAGGATTAATTTTTTATATTTTCCTCTCTCTCTACAGCTTTATATAGTTATGTGAAGATTTGTATATATTTGAAGTATGTATGCATTCATGTATTTTATGATCCTTTGTAAATTTGTTATGATGTATACTACTATACTACTGTCTAGTATTTAGTGACTAAATATCACCAGGATGAAGATTAACTGATTCAGTGTATATAAGTGTATAAAACAGATAGTAAATTACTATTATAAAATTTTTTACTTAACGGGAAAGTATAATACTAAAACCATGAAGTACCATGGTATATATATTCTCTACTGCTAAAAAAAAATTTGTAATATTTATTGATAGGAGTACTTTTTCTTCTAGAAAAAGTGTTTCCAGAAAAAAAAGTTGATATTAGCATCTACTAAATACATTAAGAATCTTATCTTATCAAAAAAAAATTTTAATTTTGATATTTATTATTGTTAAAATTAAAATTAAGTTATTTTAAAGAATCAAAATTTTTATTATCTATTGATGATTTGTTATGTTTCTCACAAAAGCTGTTCAATAATTAGAACTAATATTGGATTAGGGAGATATTTTTACATTGACCTTTATTGTAATTTTTAAAACATTTTATACTCATGCTAAAAAAATATGTTATTTATATTGTATGTTTATAACCATTAAATATATCTATAAAACATAATAAATGTAAGAATTTTAATTAAAATAAAATTCAATTGATAATGGGGAGTTTATTGGAATTTTAAGGAATCTAATTACTCTAATATATATGCTACTATGTTAGTATTAGGTATAATAAAGAAGTGATGTTTTCTTATATTATTATTTATCAAATATTATTATTATAGAATTAAATTTAACAATATTAATATTTTCTACATGTTATTTGATTGTAACAACTAGGTACTAACTAAGACTAACTAACTAAGACTGATACCATTTATTATTATTATTTGAATAATTGATTCATTGCTTTTTAAACTATTAGCTGAATAATCACTTTCATACTAACCATAATAATTTTTTCCAACAGTTTTGTGGTATTAATAATAATTAATAACAGTACAATTTTAGATTCTGAGTGGAGTGAAGAAGTTAGTGTTTTTATAATGATGTTTGTTTCATTTATTTTTTTTTTTGTGTAAATACTTTTTCCTATAGAAATATTTATCTAAACGTTTTTCAAAAGCAATTTTTTGAATTACGATTCACCTTTGAACATTACTTTGAGACAACATTTTTAAAATTTCTTAAAATTTTTCTCAAATAATTGGGAAAAAGTACCCTAAATTTGACA
Source organism: Stegophylla sp. TES_Ste_2020 (assembly GCA_025469315.1). NCBI lineage: Eukaryota > Metazoa > Arthropoda > Insecta > Hemiptera > Aphididae > Stegophylla > Stegophylla sp. TES_Ste_2020. The sequence goes on along the minus strand of JAIPRM010000246.1, from coordinate 48,872 downwards.
AAAATGACTCAGAATCTTTTTTCATTCAAATTTTATGAAAATTTAAATATTGATAGACAATGTATGATAATATGTAAATAGTATGAGAAATATTTTCATTATTTTTTTTCGACCTGTTCTCGGTTAATAGTGGGATATAAAACTGGCTAAGTACAAAATATTTTTTGTTATATTAATAAATTTTATTATTTTTAAATAAAATTTTCTTTTACAAACGGAAGCTCTACTCAGAATCATTTTATTGAAGAAATAATTTATCTTTCTTTTTCAATTGTGAAGTCATTATTCATTATTTTACATTTCTTTTCATTGTTTTTATACATATTATTTTTAATGAAATGTCTTATATTTTTAAAATCTAAGAATCAGAGTATCATTATGTATGTAGTATTCGTTATGGGTAATAATGTTCAATATTATTTTAATAAATATTATGTACAAAATATAAACTTATGAATTATAGAGTAAATCCATGGAAATTATATGAATAATGTAGACAAATAAATTAAAATAATTATAAAGGTTAAAAATCTGCAAGCTTCATATTATGTCCATTCATTTATTTAAATTGTGAGCTTCTTAAAATGTATAGTTTCTTTATACATTTTTTTGGTAAAACTGAGTTAAATTCTGTGACTTGACATTAAAAATAAAATATGAATAAAGAATGTTATTGAAGAAATTTAATTTTGTCAAAAATGCTTCTAAAAAATGATTACATGATGAATTATTTTTGTCAAATAATTTTTATTGAAAGCGTCATTGTATAATATTAATTTATATACTATCATTATTTTAATATTTGGCATATTTATCTATACTTTTAATTTTAGGTATTCAATTCAGAAACTTTAAGACTGAACGCATTTCATCAAAAGAAAATGATGAAAAAATGTTGTCCCGTTTAAGAGAAATGTTATTACTTTCTAAAGGAACTGATAATATATTTTCAGATGTGGAGTCCAACAAATTGAAAGGTAATATATATATATATATATATATATTATAATTTAACACACTAGACTTTTCACTTATATTTCTTGTCTATGTTCCCTCTACATTTCTTTGGTACATTCTATTTTAGAATGTGGCATAGTTCTGTGTACCCATTTTTGGCCAAGAGCCAGTTTTGTATGGAACGAATTCAAAACCGGTTCCTATCGTATGCTACTTATACACTTTAAATTGCTCACCCTCCTCTTGACTACATTTCTTTAACTTATTTTTAAATTTTCCTACTTTTTCCTTTTCCCGCCTTTATGCAAACATTTTTTTCATTTCCTCTCTACTAAATGGTTAAATCGATGCCACTGATCTGTTTCTCATCTCTTTTTGTATTCCCACTTATAAAACTACTCTAGTGACCGCTCTTAATTCTATGTTCTTTCTCACTGTGACTGTATAAACTACGATTACAACTATCCTATTTACAGAATGCTTCCTTAACATATCCTTGCTTAATTCATTTTCATTTGTGTTATTATTTTAGTGTATTTGAAGTAATTATTTTTTATTATTGTTCAATTTGTTCAATTATTGCTGCACTATCATATTTATGTTGTTTTTTTTTTGTAATTATTGTTAAACTTGTAAACTGTAAACCAAACTTTGCAAAATTGCTATCTGTCATTAAAAAGTAATGAATATAATGATTTGGATTTTAGTATAATTTATTCACTTATTTGTATACTTATTGTTTGTATACTTACTATATTTATTTATTGTTTGTCAAGACAGCCTTTGAATTTTTTCTTTAACAGTTTAAATAATTTTTTTTAATTTTATTAATTATAATATCAAATATACATTAATTAAAAGAACAAATTATGATGTAAAATCATAATATATATTTTTAGATTTATTGAAGAAGAACAATTTGGATAAAGAAGAAATGGATAGATTAAAAATATCTTTTGCTGAAGGATATATAGCAGCAAGAGACCAAAAAGGTACCACTAAATCTCAAAAATGGTGGAAAATTATTCAGTCATCAATTATAGTTGGATTATCTCTTGCTACAATAGTTTCTTTATTTGGTAATGTATATTTTAATTATTATTTATGTAGCAGAAACAATTGTATATTTGTATTATAAGCTTGATGGTTAATTTATTAGAATAAGTATGTTCCTATAATTCATTCATTTATTTTTAGTGCTATTAACAGGAACTATGTTTAAAATACAACTCACTAATCAAGTTGAAGTGAATTCCGAAGAAATCTCTGTAACATTTAATGATGTTAAAGGAGTATGTTTACTATTATCTTAAAATGAATTACATTTACATATATATATATGTTGTATTTTTGTTCAATAGGTAGATGAAGCTAAACAAGAACTTAGAGATATTGTGGAGTTTCTTAAAAATCCAACAAAGTTTTCATCTTTAGGTGGAAAGTTACCCAAAGGTATGTTAAATTTTTATTATTTTTATACTTAATCTACGTTACTAATTATATTTTATTACATAAAGGCGTATTACTTGTTGGACCACCGGGAACTGGTAAAACACTATTAGCCCGAGCTGTTGCTGGAGAAGCAGGAGTGCCATTTTTTCATGCTGCTGGTTCAGAATTTGATGAAATTTTAGTTGGTCAGGGTGCCAGAAGAATACGTGATCTTTTTAGTATGTATTTAATTTTAATTAAAATGAAATTTTCATAGTTTAATTTATTCTATATTTGTGTGGTTTGTGCAGATCTGATGATTAGAAAAATGAATAAATAAATAAAAAATGTCAGTTAAACTTTTGATTAGTTTTTTCGCTCAATTCAAAATCTAAAATTGTCTTACTATTTTCCAATTTTGACTATTTCAGTTTTAGAAAATATAAATTGTAAAATATTTGATAAAAAGACATTTTAAAAACTTAATTTATTTATAAAAATTAATCACTGATAAAAATTTTTCTGTGAATAGCCTGTTTTCACTTCTTCCATCTAATAAACTGTTTAGAAGTTTCACATATTAACCTTATCTCAATACAATTGATCATTTTATGTTTTACTAATTTTTTATTACAGAATGAAAGTTAAAAATAATCCTTTAGAAAGGGATCTTTAATCAATAGAAAGCTCTTTTAGTATATTTTATGATATGTTGAAATACTAATTAAACAAAATTTATATTTTTCTTTAAATTGCCATTTGTTTTATTGAAAAAGATTTGACATAGAGTTACCTTAATTATAAAATAGAATCATATCCTTTTTGAAAGTTGAGGGATAATTTTTGCTAATCATTCATTATTTAATTTTAGAAGCAGCAAAAGAAAGATCACCATGTGTTGTATTCATTGATGAAATAGATTCTGTTGGTGCAAAGAGAACAAATTCTGTTTTACACCCATATGCGAATCAAACAATTAATCAGTTACTTACCGAAATGGACGGGTAAATTATTTTTAATTATATTTGTATTATTTTTAATATAATTTAATATAAACATTTTACTACTGTATAGGTTTCATCAAAATCAAAATATCATTGTACTTGGAGCTACTAATAGACGTGAAGATTTGGATCGTGCATTACTTCGCCCCGGTCGTTTTGATATTGAAGTTGATGTAAATAATAAATTAATAGAGACGAACAAAATGTGTGCGTTTTAAATGTTTAATTGAATTTGTCTAGGTTCCTCTTCCAGATTTTGCAGGGCGCAAACAAATTATAGATTTGTATTTAAAAAAAATTCATTGTAAAGACATTGATGTGGAACTATTGGCTAGAGGAACTAGTGGTTTTACGGGCGCTGATATTGAAAATATGGTTAATCAAGCAGCTGTAAAAGCTGCAAGTGATGGAGCTAAAACCGTATCCATGAAATATTTGGAAATTTCTAGGGATAAAATTTTAATGGGTTACTATTTTATAATTATAAAATATTTATAGTTTACAAAAAAGTAGTTTGTAAACATAAATCAAATTTAAGGTCCTGAAAAGAAGACGAAAATTCCTGATGACGAAGCTAATTTAATAACTGCATACCATGAAGGTGGACACGCTATTGTTGCTTATTTTACCAAAGATTCTCACCCACTTCATAAGGTTACAATAATGCCTAGAGGATCATCATTAGGCCATGTATGAATCATTAGATTATTTGAGTACTTTAGAGTGGTCTAAAAACTTAATAATTTCAAAATGAGAACACTCTCCCACTTTTATCTAATATGAAAATATTAAGAGGACGTCGCACTCTTATATGTTGTCTCTGTTTTACCTACATACAATATAGCAAATTTTCGTACAGCAGAATCCATTTAATGTTGTTAGGTTTCATATTACAGTAAATTTATCTATTATCAAACTTAAAGGTGAGAACATTATCTAGGGAATCTCATGGGATTTTGTTGAAATTTTTATTTTAAAGTGAAGTATAATCATTTAAAAGTCGTAATATTTTACATAACTGTAACTCACTTTAAAATAAAAATTTCAATAAAATCCTATGAGATTCCCTAGATAATGTTCTCACCTTTCAGCGGGTGCGACGTCCTCTTAATATCTAAAAATTTGGACAATACAATACATCAAGATATTTAATAATTTAAACAATGGCCCAAATGTGGTTTTGATAATTTTTTTCAAATATTTCAAAAACTAAAATATTTGTAACTAATTTATTCTAGCTTAAAATTGTACATAAAAAAAAAAAAAAATTATTTTTGACTAATCATATAATATTAAATTGATTTATATTTATAAAGTTTTGTTTGCTACAAGATTGATGTTTCTGTAGTCTTGAATAATCTGTTATTGTTTTTAACTGTCAAAATTTTTGTATTTTGTTTATTTTTCTTAGAAATATGGTGTTAAGAAAAACTTTTCTTATAAAAAATATCTCTTCCTAAAAATGTAAAAATACCTTTGGTCCATTATACTTTGTTCTCTGTTTAACCCTCTTGGAGCACAGGAAGAGATTGAATCATTGAGTACAAATTTTTATAGAATTTTTATAAAATCACTTTAAAAAATGTGGAAGAGGTTCTTATTTTATATTTCTCAAAAAAAATTTAAGCCTAGAGTTTGGACTAATTTAAAGCTTACATAAATAAACTATATATAAATATGTAATATTGTATTATATTTTGGATAGACTGCATACATACCAGCAAAAGAGGAATATCATGTGACAAAATCTAGGATGTTGGCTATTATGGACACAATGATGGGTGGACGTGCTGCTGAAGAAATAATATTTGGCCCTGACAAAGTAACAACTGGAGCTTCAAATGATTTAAAAGTTTGAAATTTATATTTTTATTTAAATTTATTCAATACTTAACATTACACACATATATTACTTTTCAGCAAGCTACAAATATTGCAACTAGAATGGTGAAGGAGCTTGGTATGTCTGACAAAGTTGGACTTCGTACACATGAGCCTCAATCAAATGAGTTAATGAGTTTCAATGATCTGAGTCCAGCAACTAATGAACTAATTGACAGTGAAATCAAAAAAATAATGCAGGTGAGAATCTATTTATGCATTAATATTTATTTTTAAATCACTCGGAAGCAGTCTCGATAAGCCTAACAAAACAAAAAATAAAAATTTCATAGTCAATATTATTTTTAATATCATAATTTCTTGAGGTGAAATAGTATTAATGATATGTAAGAAATATTACTATTATCGCATATTTTATTTATCATTACGTTTATTTCTTATTTTTGTTGCTCATTGAAAAACTATATCATATATTTTGATTGTAGCATTAATTTTATGATATCTCGGAGAATAATTTGCTAGACCTGTAGCTTGTAAATTTTCATGTAAAACTAGAGAATCCTGTTGAAACATAGAGTGCCCTAATCGAAAGTATAACATAGTATTTATTATAAAGTCATGAAAATTAGAAATAATAGTACCAATCATCTTTGGTTGCCTAATATAAAAGTATGCTGTTATTTTGCCACCAGGAGTCTATTGTTTGTTAAAGTTTTACTTTATATCATTTAGTTAAAATACATTTTAAATCACTCAATTAGGACATAGATATTATTACCCTTAAAAATAAATGGACACAATTATATAATTGTATTATTGTAATTATATAATTGTATTACTAAAAAATCTATACATAATTAATATTTAGGTTGATGAATTTTTTTTGCTTATAAACGCAAAAGATACAAAGTGTATTATTCTATTACAACACCTAAAATTTGCAAAACCATGTATATTATTAATTATTTTTAACCAAATACATAAAATTTGTGTTATACCTAGAGATGAGAAATATTATTTAATATAAATTAAATAATGTATTTGATTGTTTTATACTGAGTATATGTACTGTAATCAGGATTAAAAATTTTGATAATTTCATAGGGAAAATTTTACTGTTGCGTATAAGTATATTTAGAGAGTTAAGACATGATTTTTTCTTTAGTGCATATAATTTTTACATTTTATACAGTCTTAGCTTATATTCAAATAATTTATGAATTTTTAATTACTCACATTATTGTTATTATGTACACAAATAACCAATATTATTTGATAAGAAAAATTATTAAAAAAGATTTTTTTTTAAATTCATTCATAGTGTTTGTTGTTGTATCAAGTTGAAACTTGATATTCATGTTTACGACACTGTAAATTTGAACTTTTAACTATTTTTTTTAACAATGATATTTGAAGTCACATTATGATTGAAACAAAAATTTAGTTGAATAGTTGAAAATTTATGTTAAGATTGTACCTATACCTATATAGTGTATGATGTTATTCGTTTATCAGTAACTACTAATATCTAAAATGCTTATGTATGCATGTTTTGAAATTATTGGTGCATATTCTGACATTTTTATTTTACATATTTACATCACATTTTCAACATAAATAGTAAATATAATTCCGGTCTTTAGGTAATCATTAGGTTAAAAAGAAAAATAATATAGATAAAAGTATAATTTTGGTATACTATTTTAGTACAATAATCAAAAGCTGATATTTATGTTAACAAATATATGTTAAATGTTAACTAAATCAACCGTAAGGCGGTATTTCAGCTATGGTATCATATTTTTGCAGTATAATATAATATAAAATCAACTAATATACGTTACCATGATTTAACCACTTTACGGTGTAGTTAAAATACTGTCTTTAGACTCTAGAAGAAATGTGAAAGCAATAATAAGCTATATTTATTTTCAAAAACCAAAAATAATATATATCACAATTCTTACATTTGATGTATGGTGTATAGCACCCTTCTTAATGCAGGACATATCAGGTTGTAAAAATAATACTATATTCATTTTATCCGGTCCTTTTTGTAAAAACATTTTGTTCTCTTTATCTCTAATCTTCATGAACAACAGTAATTTATATGCTGGGGAAATTGTTATCTAATGTGTATGTAAATTTATTTATTAAATGCTTTTTATTGAAATCGGTTTTCTTCTATCCTCATGTCAAGCTTTTACTGTTGTCTAATTGTAATATAGAGAAATTTTGGTGCGACGAGTATCAGATTCAATTCTCCATTCTTCTACATTTTTTTACTTATTTCTATTTATTCCTTTATTTATTTAAGCCTACCCGTCATGGTTTTTCACAACAAAACAAGGGATATTTTTCTAATTTAAACTGTCCAAATGAGCGTAGAAAACATCAAAACTTGAAAAAAGTGTAAAAAAAATATCTGGGTAATACCTTACTGTCTTTACATATGTCTTGAGTTTTAAGTCATGCGTAAATTATGGAATCATCTAGAAACTTCCTTAAATCTTAAAAAAGTAGTTGCTAGTTAGAAGAAGTAACTAATAAAGCAAATAAAAAAGTAGTGAATAAAGTCTAAACCCAGTTAAGATTTTGATAGACATTTTTTTTTTGTATACTAAGGCACTAGTACAAAGAAAAAGCAATAATTAATAATTTTAATATCATAAATAAAGCTTAGTGTCAAAGACTTATCTAAAGAAAATTTCTTAGGTTAGTAGATTAGATTGAAGACCTTATGGTCTTTTTCATGATCTAAGCCATAAATATAGCGTGTACTGAAACTTTCATTAAGTATTCTTTAATAAATTAAAACTAAAAAATTCAATAGAATTTTACCTTTTCACTTGTTTTTATCAACGTATAATCTTTTATATATCTCATATTTGACTTCATAAATTTATTTCAAATGAAAACTAAAAAATACAACATAAAATTAAAGAGAAAAAAATTTTTAAAATGCTTTTATTAAGGGATTCTTAAACGGGAAAAAAATAAAAATGAATCTTCCAAACAAATTATAAAGTAGTAAATTTTCAAATGTTTAAAATATTTTAAAAATCATTTGAGACTCTAGCAAACATACATGAACTATAATATTGGTCTCGTCTCAAATGCTTTTTAAATTTTTTTAAAAGTTCAAAAGTTTGCTTCACTTACTAGAGTGAAATATTTATGTTTTTACTCCAAGATTATCTAAGTTTTAAAAATGTTACTACTATCATTTGTTTGGAAGTTAAATTTCAAAAAAAAAATTTCACTTAATTTTTGTTTATTAGCTTATGTATGCAATACAATCTTCAAAACAAATTATATTATTATTGATTTATTATATAATAATTAATACTTGTAATACAACAATTAGATAATATAATAAGGTGCAATTAATTGAATAAATACTCTTTTAATTTTGGTGACTGGATCAAAATTAACTAGTTTATATCTTGACTTAGGCAAGTGGTATATCAAATCATTATTTATGTAATTTTTAGAACTGATAGGGAACATTAAAACTAGATTTATTTCTAGATTTTAATGTTGGCAAAATGCATGATGTATAAAATTTTGATATTTTGTAAAAGAAATAGTTGTTCTAGAATGAGGGACATTTTCAGTTATGTAATGCAAAACATTTATTAAAAGTATGTCATAAGAGAAATTAATACTCTTGATGTAAAGTATGTCCAGATTTTTATTTATCATCTCGAGTATTTATATGTGGTGTAAAGTATTTTATTAAAAATATATTTATCAATACAAAAATAAATAAATAAATATATATATATTCACTTTGAAATAGTTTTGTCTTTTAAATCATTTAAAAAAACAAGTGCTAATTCGATCTTGAGGTATTACTTTAAAATTCAAGCTCAAGACAATAATTTAAGTATTAAGTACGTTAAAAGTTAAAAAAAAAAATGTTGATATGAAGTTTATTTTGACCACTCAAGAGTATGTATAAATTTAATGTTATCTATAATGGCTTTTAATTATATATTGGTTAGACTGTATTATTTTTCTATATATTTACAAGTTAAATCATTTAATTTATACACTAATGAGTATATTTGGGCATTTTATAAAATAACTAGTTATTACATATTAAAATAACATCTCATTTGCATTAATGCTAACATATATATATATATATGTCGCATCCATATCGCGTTATTGTCCATTTCGTGAAATGGAACTGCAGTTTCTCCAATTCACATAATCACACAATATAGTTAACTTTTCACGAAATGGATACCTAAACTACACTTTGCGGAACTTGTTCCGTAATCTGGACATCCAGTTCACGAAAAAGTTATTCATTTAACGATATTCAATATTTAAAATAACTTATTATGATATA
>JAIPRM010000246.1:0-39178 GCA_025469315.1 Stegophylla sp. TES_Ste_2020 | reverse complement strand
GAATTGGAGAAACTGCAGTTCCATTTCGTGAAATGGATGCGAACATTATCCATTTCACGAAACGGACAATAACGCGATATGGATGCGACATATATATATATATATATATAGGTTCTGATAAATTTTTAAAACATAACCAGTAGTTTGGAAAAAATGATTCCCGTCTAAGATTCAATTATATAGGGACATTACTTCAAACAGAAATATTGAATATGTATTGTATAGTATAATATAGTAATATAATATAATATAGTAATAATATACTTAAATTCACAGCAACATATATATTGATTACTGGTTATGTAAAACTAAATATAATGAAAATTTTTCAATCAACAAAGTTTTCTTAACTATTTCAGTGTATGACCACAGCTGTCTTTAATTCTTCAGAATCCACATCCACTCCTTGTATATAGTATATAATTATAATAATAATAATATTATTTCTGAAGAAAATATTTTTTTCATTAATATTTTTACAATGAATCTTTAATATCTTAGGATATCACTAAGACTTAATTTAATCTGTGATTTTAACTACTTGTTTTGATTTTTATGCATTTCAGGATTCTTATGAACGAGCAAAAAGCATATTACATGTTCATCAAAAAGAACATAAACTTTTGGCTGAAGCTTTACTTAAATATGAAACATTAGATGCTGAAGACATAAAAAAACTTTTAAGTAAAAAAGCATAATTGAGTGTAATAAAGGATTATTATTTTAAGTTGCTTATATATATATATATAAAGCTGTCAAATTATTAAGGAGAAAGTCCTATTTATGTTAAATACTACAATATGTTTCCTTCTTATATACATATATATTTATATATATATTTATATAGATAGGTATACATTTCTTAGGCTATTATTTTTAAGTTGTAAAATATTATAATAATTTTACTGTAATCATTTAATTTAATTTTGGATTGATAATAATTTAACTTAATTAATTTAAATACTCTTTTGTTTAGAATTATGTCTCATACAATATTGTATAAATATCTTATATACCTACTGGATTTCAATGTTGGAATCAACTAATTATGTATACAAACCTTTTATTTTGTTTTCTACACAAATGACAGCTTATATTTAGTATAAAAGGTTTAGGAAGTATACATTTTAATCCTGTTAAGAATTGAACTTTGAATAAAATGTACAATATTATTAATTATTTTATTCTATCTCAGTTCCTAAATCTAACATTTTTAACAAATGTATTATAGTGAGGTCACTGTGCACAATGTTGTAGGGGCTTGCAATGGGATTGAACGATTGCATTTATATAGGTATTTAGTATGTATTCAATAAGACAAAATCACAAAAATGAAATTTTGTTTATCACTCATATTCTTATAATAAGAGCATATACTATTGGATTATATTATTGAAAGGTCATCAAAAATGAAAAACAGGAAATTAGACTTTGTTTTATAATGTCAATTATTTATAAACAATTTTATGAAATTAAATATAAAGTAGACTATTTAGGTACCACTTGAGTTGCCAAAAGACAGTTTACTATTCTGGACAAAGTATATAGACAATAGTAAAATACTAAAAAAGTGATAATAAACAATGCATATAGAATAGCAATTTAAATTATGACAAAAACAAAATATAAAATTTGAGATAAGTGCACTAAAGTTAGCTAGCTTAAAAATATAAATATATGATATAGGATTATTAATAATATAGTGAACTTTAGAATGTAAGTGATACTGGATTATGTATCCTTTAGCACTGTTAGATATATTTCTTCCAATTTTCGTTTAGGAATATGATGGGTTTTGAAAAAATTTAAGAGGAAATGTGAAGCTTTTCCTTTAGCACCGAACCATCGGCCTTTTACTTTCCAATAGTTAATCTAGTAATGTTGTTTTCAATCTGGTATACGTGGAACGTAGATTGCCCATTTTTTCACATTGATATCCTCATTATGGGTTAAGAGGTTTGTTTTCCATCAAATTGTTAGGTCAAAGATGAATCCCTGGTTCTTTCTTCTATCTATAACGATGATGTCAGCTCTTCTGTTTTACATTTCCGAATCTACTATAGCTTGACAGTGAGTTTCTTCATATACCTTGAGTTTTTTTTTTTGCTCTGAATCATTGGCTATGATTGAATGGATCTTATGGTGTGCTGTTTCTAAGAAATTCCGTTTTTATACAAATTCCTCAAATGCGAGAAAGGCTTTTGATGATTTTATTCTCACTAAAGACTTGATACCTGCAGTGGTAATTTCCTTCACTTCGATTACCTGTATCATGGTTAGCAATAGATTTCATGGACATTTTCAGTGCGTTCATCCACTCACTGCTCGTCACCTTTTTAAACACTCTTGCATTGGTATTTGTACAAGCTAAGTACTACTTGACACCTATATCACATCATCCAATTTTAAAATTTTAGAACCTTCAGTTTGTTCCTTATCGCTTGCGCTGATATACCTTATAATCTGAGTACCCAAACACTCTTTACATAGTAACTGCTCTTGCAAAGTATCACTGATAGCATGAAAGTGTATGTTATTTATATGCGATAAGGCCTTACCATTTGAATAATGTTGTAAGGATACTTCTGAAACTACTCGAAGCATGCTTAAACTTCTATATTTGTGGCCTGTGTAACAAACTGGAAGAGGAGTATCTGCAGATAATCTGTAAATTTCTCTGACACTTTGACGCATCAGCATATCAACCTTATTCAGAAATTTTGGCTCTAATCCAAGGATGTTGTTTTGAAAGGATAAACAAGTTTCAGATAAATGTATTGGTCTAAAATACTAATTTTTTGATCACTTTGTAAAAGTGGAGAATTTACTAGATTCCGAGTATCTTTCTTTAAGTCAATGAGGAATTGTTTTTTGTCAAGCACGATCGAATATGTGATATTGATCTTTAAGTATTTGATCGGCTCATCTATTTTTACAAAAGGGATTACCGATTGATATTAATTTAATAATCTAAAATTCAATTAAGTAAGCTTTCTGACAAATTATTTAAAAATTTTAGTTTATTAAATAAAAAGTTTATTCCATATATTTTACTAATAATTTATAAAAGTTTATATTAAATATATAAAAGAAAACATTGCCATTACTATTAATAATATTGTTTTAGTTGTGATATTTTCGTTAAGGAATTTTTTATGCACATATTTATTATTATTATTATTATTATTTATTGAATACAAAATATCACATAAAATAACATAATAAATTGTATAATGGGCCCCACTGAGAAGTCTCGTATGGGGGCCCATGAAATCGTAACTATAACAAAATACAAGTTTTATCAAAATACATTCATTAATTTAGTTTAAGAGTTATTTAGTATCTATACTTAAGTTAATTAACATATAATAATATAGAGAAATAGAGTATTGATAATAATATGCAATTTACAATATTGATAAATGATCAGCAGCTTGTAGTAGTAACCAATTTGTTAATTTTAGTTTGAATATTACATAATTAGAATAATCACGTAATTCATAAGGTAGGTTATTATAAATATTTGGACCAGTATATAGAAAAGAAGATTCAGTAGTAGATTTATGTACATTAGGGATGATAATGTTATTCAGTTTACCTCTGGTGTTAAAACTATGGGAAATGGGTTTAATTAAATTATTTTTTACTAAGAAAGTCACTGTAGTTTTATAAAAAAGCTTTTTTGCTGTTAGAATATTTTATTCTTCATACAAGGTATGAACATGAAAGTCGCGAGTTTTATTTAAAATTATTCTTAGAATATTATTTTGTGTAATTTGTAGTTTATTTAGATTGCTTTTATTTGCTGCACCCCATGCAATTATTCCATAAGTCAGTGTTGATTCTACTAGTGCCTTATATATTATTTTAATTTGATTTTTGTTTAAAATATATCTAAGTTGTTTAAAGGCGTAAGAAAGTTTCCTAATTTTTGTAGTGATTGAATTGATATGTTCTATCCATTTTAGATTATGGGACATTTCTATACCTAAATATTTGACATTAAATTTAATTTTTAACATATTATCACAAGAGCATGATTTTAGGTTAGTACAATCAGTTAAATGTAATAATATGTGATCAATATTTGGAAAGTCTGTGTTAATGAGGTAGTGGGGTAAAATAAAAGTTTTTTTAATATACTTTTAATACATAAAAAAAAAAATATATATATATTGAGTAGAATACAATTTTTTTTTTTTTTAAATTTATAAGTAAGAAATTTTTATTTTTATGTTTAAAGTTAATATTGATTTTAAATTTATAAAAATTATTCAATTTATTTATGTGTGAAAAATAATTAAAAACATTTTGGTTGAATTTGAATTATATTCACACTCAGTAGTTACGCATAAATCTATCTTATTGAATTGCACAAACAAATCAAACACTGTAATAAAATAACCTAAAATGTAAATAAATTACCTAAAAATTGTAATTTTTAAAAAATGCAAAATATAAGTTTTAAAATTGTTGTTACATGACTTCAATTTTGTATTAGAAAAGCTTTGTTTTATAATCAGTTTAAAATAAATGCATTTTTCTCCAAATGTACAGCCCTACTGCATTTTGTATGATACATGATTACGTATCGTAAAGTTACTAAAGGTTGAAAAATCAATATTGAATCAGCATTGGGTATTTGGGTTGCACCAAGCATAAACTATTTTCTAAGAGTTTCCTGAACCTAAAGATTTGAGAACTGTTGGTTTAAAGGAAACTTCTAAATCTGTTTGTACAAGTTAATCTTCGAAACAGCTGAACTATTATCACCAGACATGTAGATAATTTTGGTTACTATGGTAACAAAATGACCTGAATATATTATAAATGACTTTGTCTTGACTGACTGACTGAGTTTCAATGTAGAGCCTAAACTATATTATATATAGGCCTCTACCAATTAGAATAGGTAGAGACTTAAAATGTTCAAGGTATTAAGGTACTAACAAATCATTATATAGGGGTACAGAAAGAATTTTCCAAAATTTTCATGGAATTTAAACGGTCCGGTAAAGTATTTTGATAACCATGACAACATGATAGTCGATAATCTAGAATCTAGATAAATAAAATAAAAGAGTTTGTTTTGTTTGAATGGGCTGAAGTGATTTTTACAGGCAAGTAACTACAATGTATACATATACAGTTATTCTCTATAAAATGTTGCTTTTAGAAATTAAAAAAAAATTTTCTACCAGCTTTCCATGTTTGAGTGAAAACAATTTTTTTTAAATTAATTAAATGGGAAACAAACTCACTTTGCGCCGTTCACAGGTTTGATCTATAAAGTTGAAACTTTGGGAAAATTTGTTTTAGGCCCATTACTAAAACATTCAGTAGCGTATATAGGATTTAATTTTGGAGGTGGTTATAAAATAAGAATAAATTACTTATTATTTTGATAAGAGTTTTACTCTACTAGTTTTTTCATGTAAAAACGTAAAAAACACAAACTAGTCTTATCAATAATTCAGTAATAATAATACACAGTCAGTAATAATAATACATACACACAAATATCTTAAACATTATATTTACATAATGATATTATATGATATTATATTAAGCTAAAATTAAATTTTTATTTATACCTGTGCTTATAATCGACTTTTTTTCAATGCGCATCGTTGGGAATTTGGGATATAGTTTATACATATGTTAAATAAATTCGCATTTATGTCCCATAATAACTATATATCTGGGAGTGTTTGAATCCCCAAAACCCTCTATTTACATCACTGAAATATTAACCTTTGAGACTGAAAGAAAAAAATAAAAATTAATAAAAGCCAGACATACTCTGCACCACGGATATCCTTTGCTTTTCGGGTTAGGTATCCTTGAAGGGTGTGTATAATTATTTTAAAGAAAGTATAAATCATTTCTTCAATAAGGCGATTCTGAACGAAAGAAGTTAATAACATAAAGAACAATAATATTCTTCATTTTCAACACATTCACCAAAAGTATTTGACCGGAAGTGCGAAGTATGTCTGGCTTTCTTGTCTATACTTTACTTAATTTTTTTTTTTTGTAATAAATAAAAAAAAAAAAAATGTAGAAAAATTTCCAAAATTTTTTTTTCATATTTTCAAAATTAATTTGCGCCAAAATGTTTTTATATGATCGTATAATATCTATATTTAAATTTTCAAAAAGTTTGTATCAAAAAATGATGATTTCCGAGTCTTTTTTGTCAAATTTTGGGTAGTTTTTTCAAAAAATTCAAAAAATGACCTTTAAAGTACCAACTAGAGGCAAATCCGGTTTTAAAAATTTGCTGATCGAGACTTTTGGACAAGTAACTCCATACGAAAAATTGTTCACAGAAAAAAAATAAAAAAAAGAAGAAAAAAAAATAAACATTATTGTAAAAACATAAACTTTTTCACTTCGTTCAGAATCTAAAATATTTTTAAGACCAACACGATATTATACAACTAGGCTGTTAATTGTTATTACCCCATCAAGTTTGATCGCTATTACCCTTATCAAGTATTTTCACAAAAACATTAATTTATTAAAAAATAAAATACTCAGATAAACAATATAGTATTCCAATCCTTGTAAGTTATAGATGTAAATAATACATCAAATATAAAAAAAAATTAAAAATTCTTACTTTGAGAAGATTTTAAACTGGGAAAAATATTACCAAAACATTGATAAAAAAATTTTTACTTAATTTTAGGTGCGAAAAATGTTGTTTATAATTGTATAACAATTAGTATTAGGTTTTGATAACAACAGTTATACAATTATACGAAAATCATAATTTTTAGATATCATATTTTTAGAGATTCACCACTGACCGGCAACGGCACACACAGAGGAGGGGTCGAGAGGTTACAACTTCTCCTGAAATATTTTTATTTTATGTGACGTTATTATGTCAATTACTTGTTTTATTTTCATCAATAAAATAATAATGTTCGTGTTTAAACCTATTCTCAGAATATTTTGATAATTTAAGGTATACTTTTACATATTATTGTGCTAAAATTTTAGTATTTAAATTACCAGATTACTGTGTTCATCTTGGCTTAAATCAACTTCACCACCACTCCATGGAGTTGCAATTTTCAATTTTATTATTATTATTATGTACTTTTTAATTCTGAAAATAAGACTATAAACCGATTTTTGCGGAAATCATTAGCTTTGGTGATAGGGTAATTTGAAGTTTGATTTTGCTATATTGAGTAACGATATGAAGTTTTTATTTTTGTTTTGTTATTTAAATGCATTTTTTCTTAAACTATTAATCCCAAGGAAAGTTTTTTTATATGAAATAAAGGGATATTTTTGATTTGCAAAGAGTAGTAACGATAACGCCTAATGAGTGTAACGAGCGAATATCAAACACTCGATTAATTTTTTTCTAAAAAGGTTTTTAAATCATGGAAATCTTCAAATACACTTAAAAAGCACCAGAAAACACGTTTAAAAAAAAAATCTAATACAAATTTCACATAAATAAATATTTCAAGGATCAATTGCTGTTACAGTGGCCAACTTGTCGTTAATAATATATGTGATTTTTAACGAAAAAATTGGTCGATTCTGAACTCGCGTCGTATGTTATCAATACGAAAAGACGTATCTGTTTATTTACGTATTTATTATAATAATTATTACTATCTACTTATTATTTATATTACGTATTTTATCAACAAATAGTCACCCGCTTTACAATAACTTTTTTTTACGTTTTTTCCCATGGAGTTCTGAGGGACCAATTTTTGGCTTAGAGGTCAATCACTCATTTATTCTGCATATGAAGATGGGGGGATGGTGGTTTTGATCAAATTTCAAGGGGGGGAGATGAATAAGAATTCTTAGCCTCTCCTCCAAAACTCAAAGAACCGTAACAATAAAAAAATTCATTGTAACTAACATACAAGTTACATATAAAAAAAACACCCAGGGAGGATCACCTCCTTTAACACCACCGATGGGGGAGGGATTGATACTATCCTCAACTCTTCTACTTATTATAAATAAGTCGTCATGGAGGTACTGTGTAAGGAGGTACCTGTCTATTTAGTGATATCGAAACATGGCAATTTGATTGCAATTCGAAGCACTGTCGTTAGATACCTGATTAATATAAGATAATTTATTAGATAATTTTGATAAGGCTCTCACGCCGAAACGCCGAATATACCCGAATCGCCGAAACGAGTTCCACGCCGAAATGGGTTTCACGCCGAAACGGGTTCCATGCCGAAACGGCCACGCCGAAATGGCCACGCCGAAAAGTCCGGGTCCGACTCTTCTATACTAAACATGCCACTGCTTTAATCAAATAATTATATGGTGTATAATGTACACGTCATGATAAAATGTATTATAAAAGAAGACAATTTAGATTTTTATCAAATTATATTATTACAATAAATGAAATTTTATAATATTGAACACATGCGTTTATAGCGAGTGACTCTTAAAATTAGTTGTATATTATAAATGTAAAAAAAAAACAAATGATAATAACAATGAGAATATGATCGATCGTACACGAATGCATATATAATATTACATAAGTATAATAGCTTTATAATAATGTAATATTATAGTATAAACACTATAAATCCATTAACATAATATTATGTTCTTTCCAGTAGGTACGATAATATTTCTAATGAGGTCGATGATGATTCTAGTGGGCACTAACGGGTGAGGAACGAAACGTTCTGAGAGTACCCACTATTATTGATGAAGGCGAATGTGGAGTAGGTAATGATTTTGGATAGTGTTTTACAGCACTACCTATTACTTCTTGTAGTCGTGATGGCCGTGGCCGTGTCCGTAAGACAGACTGCTGCCGTACGAGGACAGGGACGAGACTCCGGCATACGATCCATACGACGGGGCGGCGGCTGCGGCGTATCCGTACGATGGGGCGGCGGCTGCGGCGTATCCGTACGATGGGGCGGCGGCTGCTGCGTATCCGTAAGCCGGGGCGGCGGCGGCGGCGTATCCGTAAGAAGGAGCAGCAGCTGCGGCATATCCGTAAGAAGGCGCGGCCACTGCCACGGCGGGAGCAGCGGCGATGACGGGCGTGGGCACGGAGACGGGCACGTGTTGACGGACTTCAACTGGGTACGGTTGTGGGACATCGTACGGGACTGGCCTGTTCACGGTGTACGGGACCGGGTGTGGGACGCTAACGGGCACGCGGCGTGGCACGTCCACCGGGTACGGGCGGTCTACGGTGACCGGGACGGGGTGCGGCACGCTGACCGGCACGGCCCTGGGAACGGAGACGGGCACTGGGTGCGGCACTGACACGGGCACGTGACGGGTGACGGGCACTGCGTACGGTTGCGGCACCGACACGGACACCACCTGGTCGGATTGGCTCACTCTGGTCGGGACGGAGGCGGCGGCGGCCGAGTAACCGGACGCGAAACCGGACGCGGGGAATCCACCGATGGCGGCCGACGAGTAACCGGACGATGGGAATCCACCGATGGCGGCGCCCGAGTAACCGGAACCGTAGCTGAGTGCGCTACCGTAGCCCAGACCGGACGACGAAGGCAAACCGTATGACGAGTATTCGGATCCGAATGCGCTGCGTTTGGAAGTCTGTTTGGTTTCTTCGGTCTTGGAGTCGGCAAAACAGAGGCCGATCAGTGCCAGGCCCACGACGATAGTCTGTGGAAAAAATGAATAAAACGCAGAGTGAACAACGAGTGGTGTCTATAGTTGTCACGATGCCGTTACCGACAGATTAACAAGAAGGGGTGGGGGAGGAGATGGTAAACCGTAAAAAAGATTGGCGAGTCGAATTAATCATTATCAAATGTGGTGGGGGTAGATTATTGATTTTTTTCGACTAGTTAAACTGTAGTCTGTAAGGGTCGGCAAGTAATTTCTGTTGGAGTCTGGAAGATTAAAATACGAGTTCAGTGGCGTACCCAAGGTGGGTGTTTTAGAGTTATGACACCCCCCCCCATTGTGTCTTGTTATATAATATTTTTTAATAAATTATTTCAACTCGCCAAATTATAAATAAAATTAAGATTAAAATTTTTATGTTCACAAAATAGACTACTTCATCATGGTTATCAACCAAGTTTTATAAAGTTGGCTATCGCATATACCACTAAAATGTTAACAAATATTATTTTAACAGATACTAATTGTGATTCAACGTTGATTTTTATTCTTTATCGGTTTATTTAACATTTCAATTGTGCATTCTGTAATATTTTTAATTTTGGTATAATACTTAATTGTATAATTTTTGGAGATATTGTTTTTTAAGTGTTTAAATTCAAATTTTAGCGATTATTATCTGTTGCGTCATTTGAACCCGAAAAAAAAATGTTTCTATAAAGTATAAGACCTTAGAAATTCTATAAGCCACATAAAAACATTGATTAACGTTTTTAAATATTCATCATGAAGTTGAAATGACAGTTGTAAACATAAAATGTAATACAAACATTAGCATTAGATCAAAAATGTAAAACTGATATTATTTTATAATTTTTTATTATAATTATATTTTATTGATCATAAAAGACATAATTAATACATATTTCTGTTAATTCAATTCAAATTTATAGTTTCCATTTTATTGTATAATATTTATAATTAACACCCCCCTAACAAGTTACGCCACTGTATGAGTTATATATTAATGAGGCGTAGGGGAAAAAACTATATATTTTTGTAATAGCAAAGTAAAGCCAAACATTATTCTATTTATTACAATAAGAAAAATACAACGTTAAATATATTATAGGATTACCGATTTATTTAATGCGAGAAAATGTCATTTATTTTTCTTAGTCAGCTTTTTATAATTATAGGGAACTCGTGTTAACAGCTGATACATAACGTGTCTTTAAGTCGAGAATCTGTTAATTTTATTCGATACATAGGCAGAAATAGAAGAGGAGTCTTATGGGGACTCTGTCCTCCACTCAAAGCCCCACCCAGATTTTTTTTAAATTGGATAAGGTTAATATCATTAGGGGGTAAGGGGGGCTAAATAAAAAAATTTATATTTTAGTTCTTCCAAATTTTTTATTCCTATATGGAAACAAACGCTGCATTAGGTTGATTACCAGTGTATAACAGTTAGAAAGAAATATGAATTTTTTTTAATAATTATTGTAAATAACATAATAAAGGAAAATATGTTGCTACTCCAGATTTTTGCTGTCTGCGGTCTGGATTCGGATCGCAATCCACCAGTTATTGCTGTTGAGTTAAAGCAAAGTTACTTTGATAAAAAAACTTATGAAATTATAATATATAAGTCGGTGTCTCCAAAATTTCTTAAGTATTTAATTTATAAACTCAGGCGTATTATAATGTTTCGGATAAATATTTTGGTGTATTCAAGTATTATTTAAAATTTTCTTAGAAAATGTATTCAATTAAATATTCTGAATAGGGACTTTCAGAAGTAATTTTATTCGTTAAAAAACATATTTCGAAGAGTTTTACATTTCTGATAAAATACATTTTGCATATAATAAATATACTGAAAACATAAGTTGTATTATGAATCGAATTATAAATGACCAATGATTTAATTATTTTTACACATTGGTATATCTACATAATTTTAAATAAAAATGTATTATTAACTCGTATAAAATATGTTTGTTTTATTTTTTAGCCATTAAGCATTAATCACTAAATCATTCAAAAACTGACATAAATTAGCTGGAAATAAATATATTGTATTCTAAAATTATTAAAATATTGTTTTAAGTACTCCGAATGTCTTTTCAATTTTCACTGTTTTCAGCCATTTATTTATGCGAATTATGATACTGAATACAAAATAAAATTATTCTTTACAGTTTACACGATGGTTTATAGTTAAGGTAGAAGTTGTAAGTTTGTTAGTGAAAATAATTATACTAGTAAGTAAGAATATAAGTTAGGAAATTGTTTTTTTTTTTTTTTACGTAGTCACAAATATAAAAAAATTTAAAAGACTACTAGTTAACCTATATATAAAGTATTTATATCATTTGAATAGTAATCATTTAATTTAAATGATCGATAATGATAAAAATAGAATAAAATTTATTTATTTTTATAGAAAAAAGGATCTAAAGTCACTTTTTGTTTTCAACACGTTAGATTAGATTATGCAATTTAACTTGTTAAGTGAGAAAGTTATAATGAATTAAAACTAACTAGAGAAGTTAAAAAGTTATCATAAAAGATACTTTCAAACTTAACTGATTATTATTATAGGTCACGTAACTTAATGCACTATTATAATATTGAGATATTTTTAAAAAGAAACAAAGATGCTGTATAAATGTGCACTGAACATTTTATTTTTTTAGTACAAATGACTAAACTAAATTTGATAATTTGATACATGAAAATGTATTTCAGTATTTACTCGAAGTTTTGCTCATTAAAACTTAAAAGATATTGAATTTATAACTTGTTAAGTGCTAATTAAAAATGTTAAAATAATTTTTCGTTTTATTAGGGTTGGCATCTATAGATAATTGTATAAAAGTTTAAATATGTCTAATAAATCTGGCACTTTATTCAAATCGATTTCGATTTTTTCTGATTATATATATCTATAAATATTTTCATCAAGGGTTTATTGTACTATACCATATCGATGTCACATTTGTCTTTTAGGCTTTTATATTATTATGATATAAATAATTAGTAAATTTTAATAAAATGAATAACATTATAATCTCAAGTCAAAAATTAATTTTATTATTTTTATGAAATTAAAATATGGAATTCTTAAAAATATTTGGTTCAGTCATATTAATAATAAAAATAGGAAAACATTATGCTATTTATATGGATAAACCATAATGATTTTGTTATTTTACTCGTAATGCGATGAAATTAGTATTAAGTACAGCTTACTCTGCAATATTATAATAGTCAAGCAAATGGGGGCAAAAAAATTATATTCGATCTCTTATTATTATTCTTACCTTAAACTGTGCCATGATTCAACTAGTCCGTGCGATGGTGGTGACAACAAAATAATAATAATAATAATAATAATAATAATATAAAATATTTTATTGGACACCGAAGACGACGACGAGTGCTTGGAGTGAATTGATGTCTGTATGGTCGGTCGGCTTGGGTTTTTATACCGTTCGTATCGGCTATTTCCAAAAAAACAAAAAAAAGTGTATAAATCGACATTTTTGTGTTTTCTTCGCCCTCTCTTGATACCTCTGACGATGACATACTCTTGTTTGCGCACGACACTTTCTCCGGGTCGATCGCATTCTGTTGCATCACACGCACGCGATCAGAACACGACAGCTTTTTCGGGACCAGTTTTTTTTTTTTTATTGCAAAGAAGACACGTCGGGAAGATGTACGCCGCGGCCCCTTCGTACTCTTACCCTAGCGTCCCATCGACGTTGTGCAATAATGCATTATTATTAGGTATTACTACTATATTATGATAATTTGTAATATTATACTATTATTGTGACCAATCGATTGCAGGTTTTGCTTCGTTTTAATTTTTTTGTTTTACACATTGCACATTACTCCAAAAGTCCATACTGTCAATTATAAATACACTCTTGTGCAATAGCCAAGTTAAACTATATACATACATTTATTTAGATTAAAATTTTTTTATATTTATTTTATGGAATACATAACATATTAAACTCTAAGGACATAAAAATTATTTGTTATTTGCGCCAAAATTAGTAACACATAACTACATAAGCGTCAATGCAATATCATACTATTAATACATGTCATAAGTGACAAAAAGGTAGTAAAATCATAATGAAAAAAAATGTTCTGCATCAATAGTAAAAAGATTTAAAACCATTAGGGTAATTTAAAAAAAGTAATATTATTTTTAATTGCCGCTGGAAATTTCGTATAAAAATCTATAATTTTGTTCATTAAACAAAATTTATACAATGCATTAATTACATCAAATTTGAAATGATTTTTTTTTTTCAAAATTCATTCTCACTTCGGGTACGACAGTAAAACTTACGCAGATCTAATTGTACTAACAATATAATGCTATAATTTTATTATAACACACATAATCTGACACTCTATGATATATCGTGATCAAATAACACATATTTTGATGATTAAAAAATTATAGTATGCGTTTAGCTTAACGACATCTTTTTAAATTTTACATACGAGTAAACAGGCACTCAGTAGTTAGCACATTTTGCAGGTACTTGGGATTTTGGCGTTTTTGTACAGAACGATTTATTTTCTTCTTATCTTGTTTTGGTGCTTATTATTATCTCACTTAAGATATTAAGGAAAAAACACTCAAAACTCCCCAAAAATTTTGGAAATTGATTAAGATTAATGCTTATAGGAGGGAAGGGAAGGGCCACATCAAACAAAAAAATATGTTAGCCTCATAAATGTATTATCCTTATCACGCTAATGCTGTAGAGCCAACAAATAGGATCTATAATAATATGTAAAATATTTTCTGCACATTTCCTGTCAAAATCGTACCCAGGCAAGGGATTTATGGACACGAATACCTACATAATTTTTGTAAAAGTAAAAAAAAATTTAAAAATACTTGTTATGATAATAATAAATAACAATAAAAAGAGCTAAATGGACTAAACGAACCGCTGTCCTGAGTAAACTGTAAAGAATACCTAATAGTATAACATCAAAAATAGAATATACTATTTCTGCCTGTATTGAGAATGTTGAAAAAAAATTTTTTACTTCCTAAAAGTACTACTTGGGTGTAATTTATGATCTAAAAAGTTAATGTTTGGAAATGTTGAACAAGTATTTCTATACAAAAAAGTGTTCCCAGAAAAAAAAAGAAATACGTAATCATCATTTTAAAACCAATAACTTCTTCACTCTACTCAGAATCTAAAATATATTAAATAAAATGAAGAAAAATAGGTCACGAGGGATAATTTATCCTCTATATCACCTCTCATATATACGACCATGCTTCTTGGAGATAATAACTACTGACTAGGTTTTGATGAAAATTTTAATATTTTTAAAAAATTTCAGAGTGGGCGCGTGGATGGGCTAGGGATTTTCAGGGAGGGAAATCGCCTATCCATGCTCGCCCTTGGCTATTGTCGTCATTGTTGTCATTGACAACAGTAGCACCCACACGGATTATCAAGTAATGCAACGGGATGTGCTCTTGAGAGCAAGTGGGTGTCGATTGATAATTGGTGTCACAGGGTAGCTTATATGTTTAAATAGTAATTAAATTCTGTTTACTACTCATAGTGATTTAATGTTTAGTTAAAATTTTTAATTACTGGCATACGTAAAAATATGTAAGCCATTTACGTATGTTATAAATGTGTAACTGACTGACTATTATTGAATAAGAATAACTTTAAATTAATTATTTTGTGTTTTTGTTTTGAACAAATATTATCTAATAATATATAAATTATAATCAAGGATGAGAAGTTATAGAAATTGCATATTTTTGTCAATGTATTCTATTAAAAGCTAGATGAAGCTAAAATTCTGTTTCATAACCTGGAGAGTCCATATTATATATTTTTACATAATATTTTGGTTAAGTTGTTTAAGAATTGTATATTAATGATTTTTTGTGCATATAAAAATAAAACGATTTTTTAAAAAAAATTTTCTTCAAACCAAAAGTATTACTTTTAAAAATATAATGCATATTTTTATACATTATTTCTATTTTTTTTTTTTTTTGTGCATATTTTACTGATTTTTTCTTCTATAACTTCTCATTCCTAATAATAATAATAATAATCAATAATAGTGGTTGTAATGTTTAATATGTAATTGTCGAGTACAAAGCGATTTTTTGATACTGTTAAAATAGATTACAAGTTTCAAGGACTATCGAATTTTCCTTGTTGTTATTGACAACTTCTCGTTATATACGGTTAGAAGGAGCTTTTGTCGTAACCGTTTAGTATAGGATAGTACCTACTTGTTAAATATGATGAGCGAGAAGTACAAAAAACAGACCATTTTATTTTACTTGTAATCGAGATCAATACTGCAATTTATTAATACTCCATTTATATATATGTATATATATTGGCAAAATATAATGAGCAGGTTGACCTAAATAATATGTAAACGATGACTTGCTCGTAATAACTGGATATTTGTTTTTATATTTCGTGTAGCCGATATCTCGTTATAACCATGCTTCTTGTAAACGTATAGGTATTTTAATATAATAATATATGATTATATGCAGACTCAAGCCAAGACCTAATATTTTGCTCGTTCTAACTGATGCTCGTTGTAGTAATTTTTGTAGTGCTCTCAAGATTCTTCTGTGAGTAAAAAATGTTTGTCACTTTAAATAAATTGACGATCAATATAAGATAAACTATAACGGCTCATTTTACTTTTAGTGAAATTTCACACTAGTACCTATAGGCAAGGAAGCATTTATCTTAAATACCTGTATCTTATTCCTTTTAACATTTATGAATTGTTTATAGATACTTTTCTTTATGTTTCTTTATTTTATTTCCGTAAAGATACAAGATACAAATTAAGATACATTATTTGATCTTTGATTTACATAATTTCCAAAGCTGACTAATGGAGTCACATACCTAGTTAAAATATGTTACATAAAACAAGTTCAAAATGAGAAGAAAGAACCCATTTTGCTATATAAGAATACAGTACAAATCAAATTATTAAGTTAGATTTATTGATTAGATTATCGTATATTTTGTCGATAGGCATTACACATTCTGATTTATTTATTTATTATTGAATTAAGCTGTTTTTACATAATTTATTAATCTTTTGATATTATTTTTTATTAAATTTTTAAACAATGAAATTTTTGTTAAAAATAAATATTATTAAAATAGTATAATTTACAGTAATAATTAAAAAAAAAAAAAATGTTTTTTGTACCTAAAGGCAAAAATAGTAACTTGTACCTAATATCTTTCTGAAAATGTTAAGTGTATTCCGTATTTTGTATCTAGTACCTTCAATCTATAGATGAAAATTCATTCATTTAATATCTAGATACAGTAGAATCTCATTAATCCAGACTAATTGGGGGTTTAAGTAGTTCGAATTAATAAAAGTCCAGATTAAACAAAATAATAAAAAAATCATAAATTTTAAATTTAAAAAGCCGGACATACTTTGTACGATGGGTATTCTTCGCACCTTGGGTTATCTTCAATAAAACAATTCTGAGTGAAAGTTTCAAATACTATATAATAATAATAATTTGGCAATAAGGATATATTTAACAAAATGTTATTTAATAATGTTGGATATTCAATATTTGTGTGTGTGTGAGTGTGTGTGTGTGTGACAACATCTCAGTTATCAGTATAATTCGAATACATTTTGGTCTTTTTATGGGAATCCCTTGATTTTGAGGTTTTTATAGAATTAACTATTTTTCCAATAATAGGTACATAGAAATTCACAAAATGTTTAGTAATCCAATGTTATTAATTAATAAAAAATTAATCCACGTTTATTTTTATTTTTTTTTCCGTACTTTTCCCTGTTTTGTTTCCACAAAAACCTTGTAAAATTTTTAATTATCGCCCGTGAAATATTTACTTACATCAAAATATTCGCAATGTAATTCTCCATTTATGCGACAAGTTTCATAAAGTCGTTTTTTGACAATTTTTGGGTAGCCTAGGCACGCACTTAAAAAAAGTATTGAGAATTTTGAAAAATGACGTCTTAAAAGTACCAACTAAACAACATTTCCAATCTTTTGAGTTACTGATCGAAACTTTTGGACCAGTATCTCTACTAGAAAAAGTGTTTTCATACATACGAAAAAAAACCACACATATTTGTAAAACCAATACATTCCTCTCTATCGCTCAGAATCTATAAAATTTTATTTGTTGAATATAATATTATTCAAAACATAATGTAGTAAGTACAATATTAGACTGAATAAAATCATTATTTTTTCATTTGTTCACTCATTTCTCATTAGTTTCAGGTTTATTTTAGTCTACGGCATAAACTAAGCCTAAGCGTAATTTACATATTATTAAATGGCTGTCCGGATTGAGCAAAGTTCGGACTAATGGGGTCCGGATTAATGAGGTTTTACTGTTCTTATTTTTAAATCTATCCCTATGTACAGATACAAATATTTCTGTATTAAACAATTATTACTATTTTAAAACTAGGTACAGTAAAAATATTTAAAATAAAGTCTAAAATTGTCCGATATTCATAGGTTTTTCTACAGTAGAGTAGTGGAAAGTCGCCGTTCTTAAAAAACCTTTTTTATTTAGATGTATCCGATATTCAGAGGTATCCGTTAGAGAAGTTTTCATGGATACAATAAATCATATTATTTACAATAATTGCACAATGGCTTGTCTAATGATGTATAGTAGATGTTGATATAGATAGATAATAACAAGAATAATAATATAATGTTATATAATATAATGAATAATTAGTGTAATGCAATAAATAACTTTGAAACTAAAAACTTTCTTGTCTAATAAAACTACACTACACTTGTCTAATAAACTATATAAACTACCTGTCTAATAAAACGCTAGAAAATGTTATTATTTTTTGAACAATAATTGTGGAAAACGGCCAAATTTAATTTTTATCGTGCAACATTAGT
Source organism: Stegophylla sp. TES_Ste_2020 (assembly GCA_025469315.1). NCBI lineage: Eukaryota > Metazoa > Arthropoda > Insecta > Hemiptera > Aphididae > Stegophylla > Stegophylla sp. TES_Ste_2020. The sequence continues at coordinate 20,556 of JAIPRM010000246.1, read as the reverse complement.
TGTTATCACAATTGCATAGTAACATTTAGAAACGCATTAGGACACGTTCTAATCAGATTTTAACTAGAAAAATATACTAGTAATATTTCATGAATGTAGACCATTGTGATGAAATTTACTATTTGGTTTTCTATTTGAATTCAAAAACTGTTGAAATTTTATTTCACTTCAATTTGAAGAAAATCAGTTATTGAACTATTAATATTCTTAGGGTTTTATGTAAGGTGTTATATCATATGAAATACGTTTCTGTTTTACAATTTAGTTGTGCTGTAGTTATATAAAATAGTGTTAATTTAATATTTTATTAATACAATGTTGTTGTAGTAAATTTATTTGTGATAAACAAATGTAATAAAATTATTTATCAGATTTTTGATAGTTATATATTTTAATTTAACATTTTGACTAATATTTTTTTTTTATACGTTGTTTTTGGCTCAGTCATATATTATGTAGTACACACACATGCATATACACTTTCACATACATTATGATAATTGTAAAATGTTTACGCCAACTCAGTAAAGTCTAGAAATATACGCTAGGTGTACACTATAGGAACTATGCCAACGTTTTATTCAAGTTAATTACTATAATAATCATAATAATAATGATAATTACAATTATAATTATTATTGTTTTATAAACATAACACAACGTGGGATTTTTTTTAAATGCGTGTGTAATAATCTAAAGTGCCAAAAACTGTAAGAAAGAAAAATGTCTTTGGCGACCAATATTATGTAAATTGAATTTTATTTTTCAGTGTAAATAATTGAGATAAAAACACATATTTTGGGCCATAATTTTTTTGGTTTTATTAATTTTAATAGACAAATGATAATTGATAGGTATTATATTTATACTGAATGAGAAATATTTATTTATTATTACAATTATAATAAGTATTATTACGCACATTTTGTACATATCATATAGAAATTCAGAAAATGTATATGTTTTATTTTTCGTTATTCTAAGAGTATTAATTACTGTATAATAAATAATAATAATAATTTTATAAATGACTACGACGTGATATAAAATTTGTATTTTGATATGAAAAGAAATTAATTGTAAATCCGTTAGATTTATGATATTATATTATTATAATATATAAACCCTGACTTACAGGTATTGCTGTGGCAACAATTAATTTTCAGGCTTCCCTGGGAAAATATTTTTAATAAATGAATGGAAAATAAGAAGGAAAAGAAAAAGATTAGGTACATGATATTATAATTTTCATATTGTTGTAATTATTAATTTCCAACCATGTAGTATACGGTGTCCCAGTGTGTGTGTGTGTGTGTGTGTGTGCCTCGACCAAATTTTTTTGTTTTCAATTTAAAACAATATAAAAATATTATTTTTAGTATTTTTTATTGCGTGAAAAAAAAAACACGTGGAGTGAACAGCGAGTTGTGTCTAGTCGACGATGCCGTTACCAGTAGATGAAATGGGAGGAGGACTAAATGACTAAATCATAAAAAAGACCGATGAGTTGAGTCAACATGTTAATTATTATTAAATCTGGATAAATTATTGTTTTTTTTCGACTAATTAAATTTAAGTTACTTTGATACAAATGCTATTAAAATTAGATTGTACTAGTAAGTTGACTTCTGAAATTTCTAAAATTTCCTTATTTATAGTAATATATTATCAATGTTTAATTTCTATTTCTATTTAATATTTAAATATTTTTGGCTTATTTGAATATTATTTTAAATATTTTTAGAAACATTATTTGAATAGGTATTCTGAATATTTTCGGATTTATTTTTTATTTACAAAATAAATCATTTTTTCTAGACCCAAAAAATATTAAATTTTAAATTTGTGATAAAACAAATACACATACTTTGGACATAACCTTTTTTTTTAATTTTAAAATATTTCAGTTTTCTTAATAGTAACCACTATTTTCAACTTGGTACTCCGAAACAGTATTAGTTTTTTGAAAATGTTGATATTCAAGCTTCTTTTTTTTCAATCAATAGTTTAAGAGTCATCAAAATTTACAATTTAGTGTTGCATAGTGTTTGCAGTTCATTTTTTTTGTGGGGAACCTCTGCTCTGTTACTCTGATAAATAATAGCAAAATGTGACTTTTTTCTTAAAAATGTTGCGTGTATATTGTTTCATATTACATGCACAAAGAAAGTTTCAAAAAATTGAATCAAGAAAAATATTATCGGCCAAGAACACGATATAAATACTTAAATATTACGCGTCAGACTAATTATTTATCTAAGGTAATATGCTCAATAATTGAACGGTCTTAACATTAATTAAAAATTTTTATTTTAATTTTCGTAACAATTTTTAAAGTAAGAAAATGTTTATCGAAATGCAATATTTCAATTATTTGTTTATATACTGAAACAAATAGATATGCCTTTATAAATACTAAAAATATGTTACCTACTAAATATGTATTTAATTTTAAATATACTGTATATATTAAACATATCAATTATCAACTTACTTTAAATACAAATTTCATTCTTTTATTCCATAACCAAAATATTGTGGCAAGAAAATATAAAAAAATTGTGTCTGTAATTTGTAGCCGATATATTAAATTAATTATAATTAGGTCATTATTTCTTCACCATCCATTAATTGGTCTAAAAATATTATGTGAGACTTTTAAATTGTGATTCTTACGTTTTTAATTTTAGATTCTGAGCGATAGAGAGGAATGTATTGGTTTTAAAAATCTGTGTGTTTTTTTTCTTTTTTGCATGTATGGAAGTACGATTTAGGGTAGAGATACTGGTCCAAAAGTTTCGATCATTACTCTATAGATTGAAAATGTTGTTAAAATAGTACATTTAGGAGGTCATTTTTCTAAATTTTCAATACTTTTTCTAAGAGCAAGACTACCCTAGACAACCCGAAAATTGACAAAAAACGGCATAACCTAAATTTTCGTAAATTTTATTTTTTTTTTTTTACATTACTTCCAAAATAATGGAGTTAGAAAGTCGAAAATTTCACCAACTACTAAAAATAGTCACGAGCATACCTCAAACAATTTTCAAAGACATTTGACAAGTTTTGAGGTAAGTACGACATTTTGAAAATTTCGGAAATTTCTCGTTTTTTGTTAGTTTTTAATTCATAAAATTTTAATGTATAAATATAAGAGCTGAAAATTGAATACAAACATACTTATATGTATAATCAACAATCCTAAAAAAATCTCAAAAATCGTATGTCAACTTTTTTTTTTTATAACCATTGAAATTTAGTATTTTGACAAAATTTGTTATTTTTACATAAAATTACACACTTAGACGCATATAAAAAATAATTGGTTCGACCAATCTTTATGAAACTTGGTACATAGATGGAGAATTACATTGCGAATATTTTGGTGGATGAAAATATTTCCCGGACAAATAATTTAAAATTTTACAAGGTTTTTATTGAAAAAATTCAGAAAAAGTACGGAAAAATTACTATAAATATTAAATACTATAAATATAAATAAACATTGATTACTTTGTTAGTAATTAATTATAATGGACGTTACTGGACATTTGAATAAGATTAGTGAATTTTATTCGATGTGTCTATTATAAGAAAAAAAGTTAATTCTATAAATAGCTCAAAACCCAGGAGCTCCCACAAAAAGACAAAATGCCAATCACACTAATTATTGAGAGTTTGACTATTTATTAATTTATAAAAGTAGATTTGTACTGCATTTTTTATTTTTATTAAGACATTTATTACCTTATACACACACACACGACGCACACACACACATACACACGCGCACGCGCACACGCATGCTACGTACACAAATATGGAATACTCAACATTATTATATAACATTTTGTTAAATATATCCTTATCGCCAATTATTATTATTATATAGTATTTGAAGCTTTCGCTCAGAATCGTTTTATTGAAGAAATTATTTATCGTTTCTTTAAAATTTAATACACCCAACAAGAGCTTCTCACCCGAGGTGCGAAGAATACCTATCGAGCGAAGAATACCCGTCGTGCGAATAATACCCATCGTGCGAAGTATGTCTAGTGTTTTTTCATCACTTTTGATCTAACAACTAGCAAGTATCTTTTGTTTCTAATGATTTTTTTACTGTGTCAAAAATTATTTTAAATTTTGATTTTAATTAAATTTAATTTGTTTTCAAATTTGGGTTTTGGAGATGACATTTTATGATTCTAAAATGTCTTTTTTTTAATCTCAAAACGCAATTCGACGAATTTGTATAGCTGAAAATATAAACAAAACACTGAAGTATTAGAATAATAGAATCTACTAGTACGAAAAAAGTTTAAATTTGAAGCACCTAGTTAAAATGTGCAAAATGTGCTAGATAAGATATGAATAATATTGTGGCACTAAAAAATTAAATTAAATAAATACATTTTAAATCGTGGACATTTTTCATCAGTTTTTAAACATATTATTTCAATATGCTACATCTTAAATGAATTTTAGGTCATTATATTTAAATAAACAAACAATAAATATTTTATTTAATATAGACATAGTTGACTATATTTTAAGATATGATTGCATATTTGTAGCAAACTTTTACGTAATACTCATACGAATTTTACACACTGGTTTTCTTAGATCTTAAAAAATACGAAAAAGAAGGTCTCACAGAATCGTTGAAATTTTAATCGTAGTCGCATAGTCTGGTAATATTGTGTATTTGAAAATTATTTAGCATTCTTAAATTTTTTTTTCATATTTATATTTATTAAAATTTTAATTAGAGCGATTATTTTATCTTAATATTTAATTATAAATAACATTACCTTAGACATAATAATGCTTTGTAATAATAGAAAACTTTACAACTTTCGATATACATGTCATGAAAAAATTTGTAGTTTACTACGGTGAGATGTTATACTATTGATTGCAGTTAGGTACCTATTAACCTACTATGCTGTAAGAATTACAAATTATAATTTTTTTTTTATATCGTCAATAATTATCATTACCTGATTTTTATGTAGGTCTACTTAAATAAAGATTACATATTTATGCTTTTGATTTCATTATACGTGTTATACAATACAATACCTATATTTACTACGACATCTCATAATTATTATTATTATGTATGAAAATGTATATATGCCTTAATTGCTTTTGCTTACTTTTATTACCTACATGTATGATTCATACAGGTATTATACTGGTATAGACCATGTATAAAATATCTGATTGTAACCGATAATATTGTAAACATCCATAAAATATGCTTTTAGAAAATATAAAATACCTTTTATTGCAATGCAGTTAGAAAAAAAAATAATACTGGAATACTGCAGACTAGCGTTATTGACCTTATATATTATATAATTATATGTATAACAAAAAAAAATGTCACTACCTACGTTCATATAATATTATGAATTCAATTTAATACTTATACTTTAGATTGGTTTAATGGCGGCCATTCCAGTTTTGAACGTATTACCTAATATTGATCACATTTTTGTATGCGATTAACTGACGGCGTCGAAGTGAAGATATTACAATTTTGGTGAGAATATCACTTTATAAAATGTTCAAATGTCTTATATGAAAACATCTTTCTGAAACGTGAATAATTAGATACGCATTGGTATCTACTTAGGAAAAAATCATTTAAGTAATGACGAGTAGAAGAACAAAGCGAGCGAAATTTGTATAAGTGCATATAGATGGTTTTATGAATGTATAAAAAAAATGAAAATAAAATAATAATATAATATCAATAAAAATGTAATGTACAATACAACACAGAGAAACGTGATAAATCATTCTTAAACCGATCAGCACGTTTTTAATTCAGGTGCCTACTTAAGGAGACTACATCACATGTAAACCAATATGCAGCTGAACAAAGTGGATTGTACGAGTTGAATAATTCTTGCACTGCTTGCTAATAATATTGTTAAATTTTAGCGTGTTTCGTAAGAGACGATTTAAAAGAAAGAAGAAACACTATAATATAGGTGTATAACTGCATCTCAAACGAGTTACTTATCCTTGAATAGTCTAAATGTAATAGTAGTGTAGGTTATTGGTTTTATAGTGATGTGTCATTTATTTTTTTTATTTTTCGGTTAAAACGAATGCTACGAAAAGTATATTAGAAAATGTAAACGGTAGGTAGTGTATCAATCAGGTTGTGAATATTTTAATATATACGATACAGAAAGACCATTTCGTCATTCCTTATTTTTGTTGATATTTTATTTATTAAATACCAAACTGAAATCGTGAAATTTACGTATTGTATGAAATCGTTTCTGGTTGTATAATGTAATGATTCCAAAAAAGTTGGACGAATACCGGTGATTTGCCCTTCGTTTGGTATACGTTTATAATATTATATACGTATACCTACATTTCCCGTAAAGGATGTACTAATACTGTGGGTAAATAAAACGTGCTCACAACCTTTCATTAGTTTTTTCAATTATCTAGAAAACGTAGATTGGTTTAATAACAAATTCGTTTACATTCTGCACATCGACACACACTCACAAATCAAGTCATTGTCATAATTAATTATTATTCCTCTGTTAAAAAAATTCTCACAATCAATAATGTACTAAATACCTTATAGTTTTTTAGTTCTAGTTTTTTTGTATACTTTAAAATTAAACAACCCAATATTCGAAATGATAACTTTTTTATTGATGATAATAATTATAAAATATAAATAACAGTAAATAATTTAGTGGAATAATCAACAAATATGAATAATTATATTAATTATAGGTTATAAATTAGTATAATATAATAATAAGTTATGTTTAATGGCTTAACACTAATTGTAATCTTTATCCGTTATCCATACCCAATAATGGTTATTAATTTTTAATTTTTATTTTTTCTCTATATTAATCAAAAATTTTACTTTGTGATGATTGCTCGTACCTCTCCAAAAATTTGTACACGCCTTCCAACAGAGGCGCGTCACAGGTTGGGAAACACAGCTCTAGATAGTACTTTTGAGAGGTAACTTTTCAACATTTTCAAAAAATTTTTCAAAATTTAAGGAAAACTACTCAACATTTTACAAATTTGCCTAAATACCTATCTATCTTTTTTTTAATATAAAATTGATAAAAATTTAAATATAGATTGAAAATAATATGAAAAATGTTTTGGTGTAAGAAAATTTTTAAAATATTAAAAAAATATTCATAGAAATTTTTTTTTAACACTTTTTTTCCTATCAATTTTTTTTTTTTTTTGTTCTCAATTACTAATTGGATATAAAACTGGTTGAGTATAAAATAATTTATTTTGTGATACTTATTAACAAACGTTATAATTTTTAAGTGAAATTGTGTTATTGTCTTATATAAACTGAAGCTCCATTCAGAGTCATTTTGTGGAAGAAATGATATATCGTTTATTTAAAATTTAACACAACTTCTAAATCCTACCCAAGGAGCGAAGAACACCCATGGTTGATGGTGTCCGGCTTTTTTATTTATGTAAGTTTTTTGGTTTGGGTACCATGGGTATTCTTCTCGAGTAGAATTTGGTTAATGTGTTAAATTTTAGAGAAGCAAAAAATTATTTCTTCAATCAAATGATTCTGAGAGGTGCTTCAGTTAATTAAGGACAATTTCATTTAAAAATGATAAACTTTCTTATTATTGGGAACTAAATTTATATTTTCTCAGCCAGTTTTATATTCTATTATAAGACGAGAAAAGGAAAAAAAAAATTCTATGACAAAAAAAAGTTGGAAAAAATATTTGCACATTTTAAAAATGTTCTTTCACCAAAATATTTTTCATATTATAGTCTATTTATGTATAAATTTTTATAAAGTTTGAATAAAAAAAAAAGTTTTAAAGGCATTTTTTTTTTATGTTTTGGGTAATTTTTCAAAATTTTGAGAAAATTATTAATAATTTCTAAAAATTACTTTTTAAAAATACTATTTAGTCAATATTCTTATTCAAAAAATTTCTTGTCAAAATTTAAAGCAATTATTTGTATACAAAAAAGTATTTTTACAGAGAAAAAAAATTATAAAATAAACATCATTGTAAAAACACTAACTTCTTTTATTCACTCAGAATCTAAAATAGTAAAAGAAGGAGTTTTTTGGTGTTTAGACTGAAATTCAGTAGCGGTTATTATATGCAAGATTCGAGGAGAGATGACGACTTTTAAATCTATTGAGAAGTTTATATTGGTGTACATTTTTTATCCATTATCTATGTTGAAATAAAAATATGAAAATTTTTGTGGCTTTGATTGTTTTGTGTGAAAAATTTCTCCCTCAACTTCTACCATTCATAGTTTTGAGCACACCCCTGTTAAAATCTTTCTTTATTTAATTAGCTTATTATAATACTATCATAGGTTCTTATTTTCGTCACTAACTGGTAATTAAAAATATTAAATTCAATTTATTTTTATAAAATAAAAAACAAATTCACAATTTTAAATGTTTATAACTAAGGAAATGGATTTATATATACAAAAAAACTTCAAAATATGCTTCTAAAAATATTATAATACGCAATTACTACGCATTTATATTTAAACATGCACTTAAAATTTAATATAATAGTGAAAACATTTGATTTTAGTAGATATAATGGCATAGTCTTAGTGGGTGTGTTGAGTTTAAAAGAAATTATAAATGATTTCTTCAATAAAACGATTTTGAGCGGAGCTTCAGTTAATACAGTTTATTCAGTTAACAAAAATAATTGTCAGTTTTATATTGAGTATATTTAAAAATACCAACTTTTGTATAAATACACTGGTATATAATAAAAGTAAATAAAATGAAGAGAAATCTGCTATTATTTTGATTATTTGACATTATAGGAGCCGTAATTCTAAAATTTAAACATATGTAAACTATAATCGGGAGATAAACTTTCATAAACACTATACCAGGTGTAGGAAAACATGTAAGGAATCATTAGGTAGAACAAAATTTAACGAAATTCAAATTTTAAAATTTTCAAAATGATTGTAAAATAAACAATTATTTTACGTAAAAATGATCAGTTTCTTCCAAAATCTAATTTTAAACGGCTATCAAAACAAAAGTTGACTTACAATTCTTGAGATTTTTCTGGTTATATGTTTTTCTGGACATATGTGTAAATTAAGTTATGTTATATGTATTTTCCGTTTATAGTATCAAGAATTCAAAATTTTATTAAATAAAATTTTACAGAACACAAGGTAATTGAAAAGTGTTATATTTATACCAAAAATGGTCAGATTGTTTTTGATAATTATTTTCCTATCTAATTATATTATTGTTGATAATGGATGAAAATTTTAAATGTCTATTCCTATTTGTTTTAGAGTTACAGCAAAATTAATAAAATCGATTTTATGAAAATCTTGTATACAGCATATTTTGCTGATTTCACTAAATCGTTTGTAGGTTTTCCACTTTTTTGGAAAAAGTAATGTGAATTTCGAAAAATTATCTGTCTAAACTAACCCTTAGATATGATTTCTGATCTACGTGGTTTGGTTTTTACGAAGGTTTTTACATATATATATATATATTTATTTGCATACTAACCGTATTTTTTGATAATTTGTTTTTTAGCTGTTTAACATATAATTAATTACTAGGTATTATACAAAAAAATATATCGTCGATATTTCGGAGGGAGACCTCGGATGGACGCGTGAACTCCATGGATCTTCCTGGATATATCCTTGTATGCACAATAATATTGCTCTACATATAATTATTTATTAGTAACTTAATTAAAACAAAAAATAAGTAACAACTAACAATAGGCTAACTGTATATTTGTGCTGTAATTCATTATTTATTATTTAATTAATGTGGGTACAAATGGTACAATAATGTTATTTTTCACTTTCCTCTTCATGTAAACACTTTTAAGTTCAACGTAAGTTTTCGGTAGTGAATCGTGTTAGTATGATACTTAAGTGAGGTACTTTTTTTTTTTTAATTCTCAATAGTTTTTCAAAAATTAGACAAAAGTACCGAAAACTTAAGTAAATAATGTAAAAGATGCCACAAACGAGATTTTTATGAAATTGTTTTTAGTAATTTAGCCTTAAATCCTGAAGAAATAGTATTAGTAACTTAGAATTTTTATCCGTTATCAAAAATAATATAATGCGCAATGAATAAATATTTCAAAAAATATCTTTTTATCTGAAAAGCTTTGACTTTTAGAATAAATATATAGGCATATAGCTATAAGAAATTTCAAATTTTTTGTGTTTTACAAGCTCACTCATATTATATAAATAGATCTACTTATACTTTCATTTTTATTCAAATCAGTTGAAGCAATTTTTAATTATAAAAGTTTCAAATTTCAAAACACCGCTAAATTAATTTAAATTAAAAACGTGTTAACATGTTCAATTGTTCATTGTTCCCTCACCTTAATTATATACACTATATAGGTCTAACTAAAAAATTGAACTTTTTTTCTTTTTAACGTTGGTATTACTTTTTTTATTTTTCACGTAAATAAAATATTTCATGAAATCTTAAAATCCTAAACAAATAATCCTAAATAAATCCTTTATAATGTAATAATAAAATAATAATATGATTTCTATATTATGTTATTCTATTAAGAAACAGGAAAAATATAACAGATAATTTTTAAATGTCTAACACGTAAAAATGTTACAACATCGTTATGTGAAATCTGAAAAAAAATTGAAGAGAGGGGGCTAAGCTCTCTTTCATTTCCATCTATATGTAAGTATCTAAAAAGTCAAAGTATCGTTTAAAATTATATATCAAGTTTAAAAAAATTATGTTAATATTAAACCATTTTATATAAAAAATTTAGTATTCTTATTATAACCTTCCAAAATGGGTTAAATGTAATCTGTATTTTGAACAAGCATATATTAATTTTTTTTTGTTCTGTCAATATATCTATTTTTATTTTTTCGAAGTGTGTAAAACCAGTGGCGTGCCTAGAACTAATTTTGTGGGTGGACTACTGAAACTTGGTTTAGATTAATTTATTTCCACAGACAATAGTCAACAATCATACATATAATTATCATATTTATACATATCTTGAAACTTAAATTTTAAAGTTCTTATAGGAATTGTAATTTCCCTTGTGTTAAAAGTGTTAAAAAAATAATAATATTTTTATAATTTGAAGTATTAATAACAAATGTTCTCATTATTGGTAACTTAAAATTACATGCTACATCAGAAATTTAAATTATAATTATAAGTTATAGTCAATAGAAATATTACCCAATGAATTTTCTTGCATCCTCGGGTAGGATTTGGTAGATGTTTTAAATTTTAAAGAAACTATAAATTATTTCATCAATAAATCGATTCTAAGCAGAACGCCAGTTTATAGAAGAATAAGATAATTTTACCTAAAAAGTTAGGTATACAGTTTATTATTTTACAAAACAAATTAAATATATATTTAATTAAATTTTCCACAGCTAGTAAAATATCCCACAATTAAATAAGGACAAGAAAAAAATTGTTTTCAAATAATTAACATTTTCTTTCATCAAAGTATTTTTCATATTACCTAATGTTCTTCTATATTTAAATTTTCATAAAGTTTGAGTTAAAAAAAATGTTCAAAGGCTTTTTTATCAAATTTTCAGTAGTTTTCTCTAAATTTTGGAAAAACTATTGAGAATATCGAAAAATTAACTTTTTATAGTACCATCTAGAGTCGAATTTTTGATTCTGTATGTTGCTGGTTGAATAAGATTTGGACAAGTATTTTTAAACTTGTAAAAAGTGATCACAGGAAATAAAATAAACATTATTGTAAAAACATCACTTAGCAAATTCGCTCCACTCATAATCTAAGTACGTTATAAATTATAATGCTAATCTTGTGGTTTTTATCACAGATTTTTTGTCATTTATGACTGATGCAATGTAAAACGATGGAATTTGCATTATCTTGCATTTAACTGTCCACTAAATTTTTTTTAGTGATTCAATTAGTTTTAAACCAAAGCAGGTCCAATACTCCAGTATCTATACAAAAATATGGGCGGGCACGTGCCAACCGGGTCCACCTTCTGAACACGCCACTGTGTAAAATTGTTTGTTTTTTTACAGAAATTATTTATTAAAAATGAATCTGTTAGAGCAGTGAAACGTCAAAATCATTTTAATCCACCCAGATTGACAATATGTGATTAATGTTAAGTTACTACTAAGACAGCTTTCCCACTAGCGCGATGTGACTAATGTGACGCAACTGACGAAACTGACAATTTTAATCGCGTCGGTTATTTCAATGTTCATAAATGTGATTTCTCCTACATGTACAACGTGACTTTTATCGCGACTTCTGCGGCAATAAAAAAAAAAAATAATAAAAAATAAAAATACGAAACCGTCGTATGTAACGAGTTTTATGTTGTGTCGCACATTTAAGCGATTTTAGTTGAATCAACTGCTTAAAATTTTACTCGGTTAATATTATTTTTGACAGTTCGTTACTGACATCCATGTATTAAACATGGAATCGGATAGTTCAGATGATAGTGATGTAGTATTATTTAAGAAGAAAAAGAAAAAAAACCGTAAACTTCGGGTTCATCCTTATTTAGCTAATAATATCAACGACATTGCTTATGTTGCTGCAAAAGAACTACTGACACATCCAGAAAGTTTTCAGTAATTTTATCCAATGAGCAAAGAAATTTTTCTGAACTTTGTAGCTCGCTATAAATGGAATCGTCTTTTTTGGCCTTAATTTATATTTTACAAAAGTTGTAGGCGACCGTTGCAATGAAACTGACGTATAATTCATATAACTTTTCAAAAATTACTTGTATTTCATTTTCTGTTATTAAAATGATCATCTCATTTTTACCACAAAGTTCTATTTAAAAAAATTATTTGTAGAAGTGGCCCACCGGGAAAATTCCCGAATTTCCGGCGATCCAATCCACCCTTGTTATTAATTATGTTATAGTGAATTAATATTGATTTACGATAATTAGAGCCACTTTATTATTTTTTTATTATGTTTATATTTTATTGCCTTTTGGAATTATTAATGAAATATTCATTAGATGTAAGGAAATATTATATGAAAATCAATTTTTGTTTTTAGTAAACATTGTATGTAACAAAATAATTTTTAGCTCAACGTTTAAGTTTAATGCTTCAAAACTGATAGTTATTATTGTATATTAATTGAAGCTCCTCTCAGAATCATTTTATTGAAGAAATTATTTATTGTTTATTTCAAATTCGACACACCCATCAAGAGTATCGCAGCCCAGGTGCAAAGTAAACACTTTTTTATTTATTTATTTATTTTTATTTTTTGAAATCCAAGGGTTATAAATTCATTCTCTTGCACCCTTTTCGCGGCGCTTATGCCTATAGGTTTTATCTTAAACAGGTGACTGACTTGGACATCTCATATAAAAAACAAATGCAAAGCTGCTTGTCTATTTTCTTCTTAGCCATTCAAAAATGTATATTAAAAATAAAACATTAATTTTCAAATCCCTATGTAGCTACTATGCATAAAATTCTATCCATGATCTTACTGAATCCAACTGTGTGGGGTTCTATGAAATCATCAAATACTAAAATTCTGTAATCCTTTCAGTATCCTGGTACATTACTTATAATATCAACCTCCACAAATACCGGAAAAATATTACCAAGAAATCAATTTTAGTTATTTAATTGTAGCTCCAAAACTAATAGGTCGCACACATACTTAATGAAAATTTCAAAATCATATTTGTATAATATTATGTTATTACTTATAAGTAATAATCTAAGAATAATCTAAGTGAGATATAAATTTGTTTCAAGACATAATGGACTCAAAAAAAAAAAAAATTATGCATATTTATGCATATTTCGTTATTTTTTAAAAAAAATACGTATTTGACAAATTTGTAGATATTTAAGCATATTTGACAAATTTTTAGCATATTTACGCATTTTTACGTTTTAAGCTTAATACATTTATTTTTAGGGCTGACATTATTTTTTCTTTTACGTATGAAATTTTATTAAAAAAAAAATTTGAGTTGCGTATTTTGGTAATTTTAAGGGTATATTTGCTTGCATATTTCCAGCAATATGTGTACAAGAAGTCACGAACCCTAGTTATTACAGAACATAATACTATTATACAAAAATGCATTCACTTATAATGAAATGGACGTGGATTATCTTATAATTAAATAATAACATTATTAAACATATTGAATATAAAACTGATAATTATTATAATGTATATTAACATATATATATTATGTCTTATTGGAGAACTGATTTATCGTTTCTTCATGCCCACCAACAATATCCCATCTGTAGAACGATGAATGTACTTAATGCCAAGTATGTGGGCTTTTTAATCGATAAAATAGCTGAATGAGTTTTATTACTTATCCGAAAAACTGATACTTACAAATTTAAAAAGATTTCATAACAGAATCTAAAATTTTAAAATGTATTTAACTGTGTATTTATTAACGTCGATTTAAAATATTTATATAAGTAATGTAATAGTATCTAATTATTGTTTGTATTGCAATTTTAAACATTACGTAATAGTTAATTGGTAATTGGTATTATATAATAATAAGGGCAGAGGATTCGCACTTAAAACGTACTGGGGTAAAACTATTTATATCTATAAATAAATATATTTCCTGTGTGTGCACTTCTCTAGAAAAATAATGATGGAAAATAATAATTCGACCTTTCTGTCCATAAATGAGTCTGTTGTTAGTTATCTGTATTTTTGTATCGATAAAACAAAATAAAAAAAATATTGTTTTAACGCCAACACCCTTTGAAATGTGTTCTAATTAGTCTAAACTAACTCAATACAAACTTACTGTACCAGATAATTGAAAAATATGCTCATTATTTCTCTACAATTTTAAGTATACCTCTCAAGTTTTAGGAAACATTTATCGATCACACCCATTGTTCTGTGACCTTTCTAAGTCCTCAACCCCAGTAATATCTTCGACAAGTCCGTTATTAAATCGTTGTCAAATTATTATGGAATCAACTATTGAGTTAATCCATCGGGATATCTCTGTAAGTAATTAAACCGGTGGGGTTTAACTGCTTAAGCCTCGTTATCATTAGGTCCATTAATACTGTTTAATTTAGGGTAGGTAAAAGTTTGAATTTCAATTAGAGATGTTGAAACGTGATGTATATTCTTTATTTATACCATTGAATGCGTAATTTGAAGATATTGTGCTATAAATGAGAATAAAATGCTTCGCAAAATATATCTGTTAAATTCAATTCAGCACTACGTTGACAATATTTATTTCTTTATTTATTAGCAGGGATAGAATTTTATAGCATTTAAAATTATAAAAATATTCACTCTAATATATATTTTAACTTTAAATATTGTTAACATGCGCTAAAAATAAGCAATGAAAACAGCAAAATATGTAAAAAAAAATTGTATATTATTATTTCTCATATATTATAAGTAACCTACATATAATTATACTCATATACTCCTACTTATAGATTTTTTCAAAAATGACATGACTAAAACAAATGATTTTTACAAATACAATTTTAAATATATTATATTATAATATTATATACGAGTAACATAAATATAATGATATCGATAATTATTATAAAATGCGTCGAAATTGTTCGTGTCGAAATGTCGCACGCGTCGAATTGTCTTGCCCCGAAATGACCGCGTCCATTTGACGCGCGTCGAAATGATGTAGCTTCGTATTCTAGATCAATGGTTTCAAATTGGTGGTCTGTGGACCTCCATAGGTTGATATTAGGGGATCCGTGGTTTTGTGGTTTTATTTGTCAGGATGAAACCCGCTATTTTTAGAGATATTTTGAGAAAATGTGTATACATATTGTTACAAAAAGGTGTGTAAAATCAAAATAAATCATAAAAGCAATGTATTTCTTAATTTTTATGTTTAAATAAAGTTGAAACCTATACATGTACAAAAAGCGGAGAATTTTTACAAGCATATCCGTAAAAAATGGGCCCCTGGTCCAATTTAAGTTTTGCTAGGAGTTCTTGGCTTTTTCTAATTGCTTATCTCTTTTGCTAATTGGGAACCACTGGTTTAGATCAGATTATATTCATCTTTATTTATTTAATTTTACCTATTTATGAGAAAAAAGTAAAGCATAATGAAGTAAAGCAAAGATAAGTAAAGTATAGATAACAAATCCGAACATACTTTGCACCGTAGGTACTCTTTATTCTTCAGGTCAGATACTCTTGGTGGGTGTGTAGAATTTTAAAGAAACGATAAATGATTTCTTCAATAAGTCTATTCAGAACGAAGGAAGTTATTAACGTAAAAAACAATAATAGTTGTCATTTTCAACACATCCACCAAAAGTATCTGATCTGAAGAGCGAAGAATACCTGTGGTATGAAGTATGTTCGATTTTCTTATCTATACTTTACTTTACTGAACTTTATTTCAATTTATTTTACTTTACTTTACTTATTTTTGCTTTACTTGTCTTTGTTCTTTTTCACCTTACTTTACTTTATTTTACCTTTTTTATCTAATAAATACAGAAAAGAAAAAGAAATAATGAGAGAAAAAAGTGTTAGAAAAAAATGTACAAATTTTCTTGCGCCAAAATATTTCTCATATTATTTTCTATCTATGTTTAAATTTTCATAAAGTTCGGAACAACATTTTGTTTTGAAAAACATACTCATTTAAATTATAGTCTTCTTAAAGCTTCTATTGAAATAGCTTTACTCAACGGCAATAAAATTTACTACACGGAACCCGAACAAAACGCGGAATGTTATATGCATTAATGTGATAATACTATTATATTGGCCGTAACACGTCGTGGTTTATTGCCCCGAAGGACTCACTGCCGACTCCTTTTCGATCGGAAAAACGTGTATTTTTGTCACGAAGTCATCGAAAATTTTTGTTTTCGGTGCTAGTGACACTGCAGGGACATATAAGGCTTAAATAGACTAACTGCTTTCGTCGTTCGGTTGATGTTTCAGGTTTCTACAAAAAACGATCCG
Source organism: Stegophylla sp. TES_Ste_2020 (assembly GCA_025469315.1). Classification (NCBI taxonomy): domain Eukaryota; kingdom Metazoa; phylum Arthropoda; class Insecta; order Hemiptera; family Aphididae; genus Stegophylla; species Stegophylla sp. TES_Ste_2020. The sequence continues at coordinate 3,502 of JAIPRM010000246.1, read as the reverse complement.
TAGTCGTCTGTTTATTATGATCTGATCTTAGCATGTACCGTCAAATGCTATAAATTTGAACAAATTTTCAACTTTAAATTCATATTCTTCTTTACCTTTTATCACTAATAATAACTTATGTTGTACCTTATATTTTTAATTTTCTAACATTTGTGATAGAATACATTATTTTAATTTTTGTCCCAAGTTAGGATTCTGCAAATTGGGACATTATTATTCTTTATACATGTATTAGCGTTAATGTATATAATACGTTATTAAATAGAAAAATAATTTGGTCTTAACTAATGTATATAATTTATAGTTATCATAGATAACATTCAATTTGTACGACTCTTAAGTGGTCAAAAATGAGACTTCATTTTAACATTTTTTTTTAACTTTTAAGTACCTCAATTTTAAATTATTGTCTTTTATTTGAATTTTTATGTAATGCTTCAAGAATGAATTTACAGTTTTTTTCCAAAATGATAAAACAGAAAAAAATATTTCAACGTGAATATTTATATCTTATTTTGATAAAACACTTAGATGATTAATAAAATGCCATACATACTACACACAATCGGTATTCTTCGCTTCTCGCGGGTGGTATTTTTTTAAGGATGTTTTAAATTTTAAAGAAACGATTAATTATATAACATAAAAAAAAAAAAAAAATGATAAAAATAATAATAATAAAGGTTTTTTAAATTTTAAACAATTTTATGAAAAAGAAAAATGGGGTTTTTGCATGAAGTTTTAGTTCTAGTTTCATACCAATTTTAACTTAACATTATTGTTATAAAAAAATCCTACTTTTTTCAGATTCATTAGAAATATTTATGATTGGTTTTAAGTTAAATCGTCAGAAAATAATACCAAGAAATTAAAATTAAATTAGATAAAAATTTACAAAAAACAACGTAATTCCAAAATTATATATCCAAAAAATGGTAAAATTATTTTTTTTCAATTGCTTCTGTACTACAATATTGTTGATAATAGGTAAAAATTTCAAGTATAGTTCTTTTTGTTTTGGAGTATTGACTACTAACGATACAATCACTTTATTATGGAACGGCATGTTTCACCATATTCATTCAATTTATCCGGAAGCTTTTGGAAAAAAATCTAAGCGTTTTGAAAAACGACGTTTAAAAACTAGTTATTTCAAAGAACAACAGACGATTTCAGTCTTTAATAAAAAGTGAAGTATAGACAAGAAAACCTGACATAGTTCGCACCACGGATATTCTTCGATTTTCGGGTAAAGTACAATCTAGAGGCGAATCGGGTTTCAAAAAGTTATTGCTCGAAATTTTTGGACAAGTATTTCTATACGAAAAGTTGTACACAGAAAAAAAAATAAACATCATTGTAAAAACACTAGCTTCTTCACTTCGTTCAGAATCTAAAATAATGAGTAAAAATAGTGTTATAAAAATGTCCAAATTTTTTTTTAAATTTCTTGTGTCATAATGTTTCTCATATTATTATTGTTTATCTGTGTTTAAATTTTCTTAAAGTTTGAATCAAAAAAATGATGGTTTCCGAGTCTTTTTTGTCAAATTTTGAGTAGTGTTTCAAAAAAAAAAAAAAAAAAAAATTAAGAATTGAGAAATTAAAAAATTATCTCTTTAAAGTACCAACTAAAGGCAAATCCGGTTTAAAAAATTTGATATACGAGACTTGTGGACCACTAGATCTATACGAAAAATTATTCACAGAAAAAAAATAAAATAATAAATAAAAAAAAAGGGTGTACTTTGCACCTTGGGTGAGATATTCTTGATGGATTGAATTAAAAAAAAAAGAGTTTGAGCGGAGCTTCAACTAATACACAATAATAATTATCAGATTTGAAGAATTGAACTTAAACATTGAATTAAAAATTATTTTATTACATACAAAATTTACGAAAAACAAAAATTGATTTTCATTTATTCACATACACTAATGAATACTCCATTAATAACTTCAAATTACAAAACATATAACCATCATTATCCAATAAAATAAATGGCTCTAATTATCTTAAATCAACATTTATGCACTATAACATAATTTATACTAATGTTTATCGTAGCACATGGCACATCTGGTAAGTTACGATTAAAAAAAGTCCAAAATATTAGGTTTACCGGATTAGATCCGAACTTAGCACCATCGTATATTGGTGCTATCACCTTATCCATTGTGCCATACTTACATAGTTAAATATTGGGTTCAAATAGTAGGTATTTTATATAATAACCGAAAATATTGAATTTTCAAAATAGAATAAAATAAATTAGGAAACTATTGATGCACGTGGATTTTAATTCACATTATCGTATTCAGCATCACAATAAACACAGGGTGATGAAAAAAAATTACCTACCATTATTTTTGGTGTTAATTAGTAATATATTATAATTTGTCCCTACTTTCTCTGATCTTTTTTTTTAATCAAACCCTTGTAAAATGTTTAATTCTTTGTCCGTAAGAAATTTTATTGCACCAATGTATTCGCAATGATATTTTCTATATCTAGATATCAAGTTTTAAAATAAATTAGTAGAACCAATTTTCTTAATGTACATTAAAGTGTGTAATTTTAGGTAAAAGTATCGAATTTCGTTGAAATTCTAACTTTAAATGGTTATAGAGAAAAAAGTTGATTTACGATTTTTGAGATTTTTTCAAATCAATTAGAAATATATGTTAATGAAATCATATTAAATTTTTAAGTCTAAATATTAAGAATCAAAAATTTTATTACATAAAAACTAACAAAAACGAGAAATTTCCTAAATTTTCAAAATGCTGTACTTAAAATTGATTAAATCATTTTGAAATTTTTATGAAATATTTTTGTGATTAATTATAGTAGTTGGTGAAAGTTTCAAATTTTAATTTGCATTGTTTTTGAAGTTATGTTAAAAAGCAATTTCCAATTTTACGGAAATTTCGGTAACTGCGTATTTTGCCTTTTTTTGTCAATTTTTCAACAGATTTTCCATGTTTTTGGAAAAAGTATTGAGACATTTGAAAAATAACCTCTCTAAAGTACCATCTGGGTGTGATTCCGGATCTACAGAGTTATGGACAAGTATTTCCAATAGAAAAAGTGTTTTCAGAAAAGGAAAAAAAATAAATAAAAATAAACATTATTATAAAATCATAAGCTATTTACTCCGTTCAGAATCTAATAAATACATATTTTAACTAATAATTCTCCATAGTAATTTTTAAAAATATTAAATATCTATTTCATAAATGTATCTACCTATATATTGTAGTATGTCACTATTAATAAATATGAAACACGAATCCTTTTGTCAAATTATCGGCATAGTTTATATAATAGTAATATAAAGTGTACATAATTATACATAATTATATTGGGAATCTCACGATACGATTAAGGTGTGCACAGATTGTGAGGCGGCACCATCGCGCCGTGCAGCGCCGCCTAAATGTTTATCGGTATAATAACCGAAAATATTGAATTATCAAAATAGAATAAAATAGATAGAAA
>JAIPRM010000245.1:45607-58023 GCA_025469315.1 Stegophylla sp. TES_Ste_2020 | reverse complement strand
TTGGAAAAATGACCTCTCTAAAGTACCATCTGGGTATGATTCCGGTTCTTTAGAGATATTGATCGAAACTTTTGGTCCAGTATTTCTATACGAAAAAGTGTTTCCAGAAAGAGAAAAAAAAAAAAAAGAAAAAATAAACATCATTGTAAAATCATAAGCTTCTTCACTTCGTTCAGAATCTAAAATAAACATCATTGTAAAAGCATAAGCTTCTTCACCTTGTTCAGAATCTAAAATTATTATTATTGTAAAATAAACATTTATTGACTATTGTGTTACTATAATTACCATATTCAACAAATTAATTGGTTGCTTTCAAATTTTCTAAAGCAACCAAGTAAACAATTAAACTAAAATAAAATGTTGAAAATGAAAATTTTATGCTGTCAGCTTTTTGAAAAAATGAGAATTTAAAAAAATGACCCCTCTAAAATACCATCTAGAGCCGATTTCTGTTTTAAAATATTGTTGGTCAAACCTTTTGAATAAGTATTTCTATACGCAAAAGTGTTAACAAAAGAGAGGATAAAATAAACATTGTAAAGTTATAAGTTTCTTCCCTCCGCTCAGAATCTAAAATTATATTACTTATAAATATCTAACCTTACTGATTGTTTTAAGTTGGACATAATAAATTAAATACATACTTGTTACTAGTTTATTTAAATATGTAATTGTTATACTATACTTTTAAATATAAAAACTTAATATTTTGTATTTATTTTTTTTATATCATTAAAGTTTTAGCAAAGAAGAAGATGAACTAATAATGATTATTGATAAATGTGACACAATTAAAAACAAATTATCACTTCTAAGTATTATATTAAATAGATCTAGAGGACAAATTTTCAGAAGAATTAATACATTTAAAATGCAACCTTTTCGAGAAGAAAGTGAGTTGGGCTTTTTTTTTATTGTGTCATAAATTAAAAATATTTATTATGTTTTTTAGAGCGAATTACTTGGGATATTGATATGTTGCAAAAGTTATTTATAAATATTCTATTAGAAACAAATACGAAAAATTGGGAAGATTTAAAAAACATTAAAATCAAACTAGATACATGGAAGAAAATTTCAAATCGTTTTGATGATCCTATCAATTATGAAAAATGTCAAAATCAGTGGTTCTTTCTAAAAACTAGGTTGTTCTGTAAAAAGTTGCCTATAAAATATTCAACACTCAAATTAATTATTTTGGAAACGTAAGTTTATTTGTATCTTCAAATTGAATCATAAAATTAATGATCAATTTAAACAAAATATCGTTTTAAGAACAACTTAAATTATTCATATTTTCATACTAATATTTTTCTATAACTTCTAATAAAGGTAAAACTAATATTATTTTAAACTGTTTTTAAATATATTATATATTTGTTCAATCAGGATTTATAAACTATAGTGAAACCTCTATATCAGTGTTTCTCAACCTAGCGATCCCCTTGGTAGTCACTAACTAATTATTTAGGGTCGTCAACGTTCAAATAAATACAGAATAATATAAGGTAATAAATCCATGTAAAATCAGATGAAAATATGCTCATTGTATCATATATTATTATCAAATGAAGAACGATTGTATCGACTTTAAATATAACAACAAATTTATAAAAACATCAATATAATATGTCAATTAACAAATTCTATTAAACCAAAGGTTGACAAAATCATTTCATATCAACAACAATGACTAACTACCAAGCCATATTAATTTAAGGATGACTTTAAATATTTGAATTTTTTGTATATATTATAATTAACAAGCTGGACATACTTCACTGCTCGGGTCAGATACTCTTGGTGGGCATACAAAATTTTAAAAATGATAAATCATTTCTTCAATTAGACAATTATGAACGAGAGAAGTTAATAATATAAAAAAGAATAATAGTCATCATTTTCAACAGACCTACCAAATATATCTAAACCGAAGAGTGAAAAATATATGTGGTGCGAAGTATGTCCGGCTCTCTTGTCTATATTTTACTTTACTTTTTTTTGTTTAATAAATAAATAAAAATAAAAAATAGTTAATGAAAAAAAAGTTGTAAGAAAAATGTACAAGTCCAAAATTTTTGTTCACAATTTTTTTTGCGCCAAAATGTTTCTTATATTATTGTATATCTGTGTTTAAATTTGTATAAAGTTTGGATTAAAAATTGTTGGTTTCCGAGTCTTTTTTCGTCAAATTTTGGGCAGTTTCCCCCCTCTCAAAAAAAAAAAAAAAATTTTAAGAATTATGGAGAAATTCAAAAAATAACCTCTCTAAAGTACCAACTAGAGGCAAATCCGGTTTCAAAATGTTACTGGTGGAGACTTGAAAAAGTGTTTACTGAAGAAAAAAACATCATTGTAGAAACACTAACTTCTTCACTTCGTTCAGAATCTAAAATGTATTTAGGAGTCGCTAATAAATGGATATCTAATTTGGGGGTCGACACAAGAAAAAGGTTGAAAAACACTGCTCTATATAATGAAAATCACTTGAGGAATATAAATTTGCCCTCTTTATAGAGGCATCCAATATTAAGATACAAAAAAAGTATGTACATTCTGCCATTAATATGTTTAAAAATGTCCATTTTTTTTGTTTTTTCTTCACTTTAAATGGATGATTATTTTTTTATTAGAGTTATTGATAATGATCACTGTTCAAATCAATTTCTAATAGCTTTTGATAACTTTGTGTATGGTCAAATATAATCATAAATGTCATGTTAATTCATATCCAACAATTCATTGCAAGGGAAGTGCCTAGATTTAATGTGATTATCTTCCTCCACAAGTCATCTGTATACACTTTGGACTTTATAACTTAGTTTTTTCCATTTTACCAATAGTATCTTAATTTACTATTTGTTTTATTTTTTTCAGGTTACTAAAAATCAATCCTAAAGCTTGGTCAGACATAAAATGGGGTGAATTAACAAAAAAATTATTCCCAGGTGCAATTGCTAAAGTTATTTATACTATATTTAATTGGTGGACTACTTTTAAGGTTCCTGTTGAAATTAGAGGAAATGTTAGAGGTAAAACTTGAACTTAAATCTTTTGTTAAAGTAAAAGTTATAAGTGTCTTTTTATTTTTATTTATAGAATCTTTGAAGTTTTTAGCAAATAATTGTGTGGATGCTGAACTAGAAAAAAAAAATAAAGAAAAAATTTTTTCAAGATTAATAGTTAAAAGTGGAAATGTACTAGAAGCTCAAACTGAATAAATGTTATATTTTATTTCAATAAAAATAAAAAAAAATGTACTTTGCACCTTGGGTGTTCTTTGCACCTCAGGTGAGATATTCTTGGCAGGTGTGTTGAATTTTAAAGAAATTATGGGTGCTATACGGATGTGCATCTACCATCATGTCTCTACTCAGGTGTGCGATCTACCAATGGTGGTAGATCATAGATACAATGATGCTATTTAGATGCGCGAAATACTATCGTATTTCTGCTAGTCATGTTTCTGCCAAGTATTATATTATATTATACTATACTCCATGACATTTTACTTCCAATTCAGGGGTCAACGTCCTGAATGATGGCCCCAATCTACAATACATAATAGTATAGGGAATGCACAGTCCATGTGCCAATCTATCTGGCAACGACTGTACATGTATACATAAACATATAATAGTGTAGCTGATAAGGCCTTGTGGTTTTGAGAAATGTATTTAGGCGGCAGTCCAAAGGTCACACCGACTTGTATCGTATTAAATTTAGCGTCGAAAAATACGTACGATAAGATAAGCGAATAACAAATACCTTTGTGTCCGTACTTTCTTCGAGTTTTTTCAGTCTTACCCTTGTAAAATGTTTAATTCTTTGTCCGTAAGAAATTTTATTGCACCAAAATATTCGCAATGAAATTCTCTCTCTAGGCACCAAATTTCAAAATAATCGGTCGAACTTATTTTCTTATATGTACGTTAAAGTGGGTGATTTTAGGTATAACTAACGAATTCAGTCGAAATTCTAACTTCAAACGGTTATAAAAAAAAAAATTGGACTAACGATTTTTGAGATTTTTTCAGGTCAAGTAGACATATATGTCAGTGAGATAATAATAAATTTTCAAGTCTTAATATTAAAAATCAAAAATTTTATTACATAAAAACTAACAAAAAATGAGATATTTCCGAAATTTTCAAAATGCTGTACTTAACTCAAAATTGATCAAATCTTTTTGAAATTTTTATCACATGTTTTCGTAACTATTTTTAGTGGTTGGTGAAAATTTCAAGTCTCTAGCTGCATTATTTTAGAAGTTATGTCAAAAAGTAATTTTCAGTTTCACGGAAATTTCGGTAGTTGCGTATTTTGCCGTTTTTCATCAATTTTTTGACAGTTTTTCCCCGTTTTTGGAAGAAGTATTGAGAAATTGGAAAAATGACTTCTTTTAAGTACCATCTGGGTAGATTCCGGTTCTATAGAGATACTGATCGAAACTTTCGGACAAGTATTTCTATACAAAAAAGTGTTTACAGAAAGAGAAAAAATACAAAAAAATAAACATTATTGTAAAATCATAAGCCTCTTCATTTTGTTCAGAATCTAAAATCTGATGTAATATGATTTTTATCTTTTGATTTATATTAATACAAATTATAGTTGCCTTAGATTTTATTAAAAACATATATCGTTTTCCTGGAAAATAACTACCAAAAGAATATGTGTAAAAGTTTGAAGGAAGTTGATTGTTAGTAGAACTATAATATACCATACTGATTACTAAGGTAAATTTCAGGGATTTTTAAACTGAAGTTCAAGATCCCTTTGACGGGTCGCCAATTAATTTTTTAGGGTCACCGATACATTAGATAGTTTTTTTTTTGTTATTTTCATTATAATAATCATTGTTGAGAGCAACAATTAACAAAAATCAAGTTTGTTGATAATAATATATGTTTATATTTATCCAAGTACTTATTAATTTTATTTTAATACTTGCGTAATAAGAGTCTCTTAATATATTGATGACATTATAGAGGTTACAGTCTTTAAAAATGTTTGGAGTGATAGGTAGTCCGATTACTACTAGCTCTATAGTACACAAATCCATTACTTCAGACCACATTATAAAGCCTCGTTTTCCAAACTGAGTAGAGCAGATACTCGTGCTTTATACTAAATACTTTCTATATATCTATATATATATCTTTAGACTAAATATATATATTTATTTTTTTTCGTAATAAAATTATTAATGAAACATTTTAATTTTGCTTTCCCAGCCATCACAACCTAGGCACGCCCATATACACAATGACTCAAGAAGAGTGAAAGGAAAGCTTGAAAATGAATTCCTGTACTTATGTATATTACTCGTGCATTCTACGTGACAAAAATTTTGAAAATAGATATTAAATGTCTATTCAGGGCCTATTTAGTTGTATGAAAATTTGTGCTTCATGAATCATACATATTATAATTGTAAAACAACTAAACAAAATTTTTTTTTATCCTAATATGGAGAAAAGTATAGTTAATGATAAAATAATAATAATAATAATAATTGGCTGCTGACATGATAACCAGTCAATATCACACATTGTCTAATGGCTATTTTTACGTCAATTCTAATTCAAACATTTGAAATAACATGATTACTCTAAAATTTAGAGTTAAGGAAACAAACAAACATTTGATAACATTTTAAGCACTAAAATAAACATAATTATTATTAATATAATTTATAATAATAATAATAATAATAATATAATTATATTAATATTAATAATAATATATAACAATATTACAAAAATATTTAAAAAAATTAAATTTAATGCTTGTAATATACATTAAAGTTATAAGTACATATATTAATCTAACATATAAGTATACAACTATTGAACATCATTTTATAATAAAATTGAATTTCAACAAAAATAATTGTTGGATAAACTCTTTTTCTCAAAGTTAGCTCAAAAATTTTTTAAAAAAAATAATATTAAACAAAGTTAACTGAAGTACACTTATTTTTATTTTTATAATCAATTCCTAAAACTTATACATTACACATTATACTAAACTGTCACAATATGTATGTAGTTTAATTGATGATTGGGAAACCTATAAGAAAATACCTTTCTAACGATTTTTTGTTTTTAATATTTTTTTCCCCATGACTTTTATTGATTTTATTCAGAACAGGTATTAAATAAAATTAGTGGGTCAAACCTGTTACCTAATATAGTTCCTAGACTTTTGAATGAATATTAATTTTTTTCAGCAAAAGTACATAAATACTGATATTTACATAAGCAGTTGTAAAATATTTGTAATGACTAACTTTTTATACAAAGGCACAAAATTCTGGAAAAACATAAATAAACTTACTGGAATAATATAAAGTTACCATAAAGAATGTGAGTTAGGACCAAGTGATTATAATCTTTATTTTTCACAGGTTCCAGTGTACTTGTCACTGTATCAATGTAACTCAATATCTATGGCAATAAAATCTATGGACAGATATGTGCATGTGTACCATAGACTTTTCTATACAGACTATTATATAGAGTTATCTGTGTGTACAGTTTAAAGCACTGTAAAATCACCCTGTTTACAAAGGTAATAATGGTATAATATATCTATTATTATGTATACATGATGTGATAATTTCAAACAATTGACTTTTAATAATAAACATAAAATATTATGTACCTACATAAAAAACAATAAATTTATAAGTTTAAAACAAAATTTAAAAACATATACTGGTAATGAAATATATATTACTATTAGTATATATTATTTTCATTGCACAATGATAGTAAATAAATACACTATAATAGTAAAAATAATGAGACCATTTTGTGTGAAACTTAAAAATTATTACCACACGAATCAATGTTTTTTACAATATCATTTATGCATTGAAATTTCATTTTGACATATTTCAAACATCATATTGATTATAACAAGTATGTTACATGGAATATTGTAAAGCAAACATGAATGTTACTATATGGAATTTGTATGAAAATATTAGTTATCATGTGTTCATAAAAGATTTTAAAAAATGGTATTTCAAAATTGAATCTAAAAAAAGAAAATTGAGGGCAACAAACAAACATAATATTATAATGTAACATAATATTCCATTATTTTAATGAATTTAATTGAAACTGTGTGGAGATGAAAATATTTTATGCACGTGAGAACATACAGGACAATATTATGACATTAAAATGATCAGATTTTCATATTCGTAATACAATATATGAAAATACTTTTATTATACATTAAAAACAAAAATAATGCTTTATGGGAAGGGGGAGGTACTAGACAGCAATGAAAATTGACATTATTTCATAGAATAATTATTAATAATGCGTTGTAACAAATGACAGAAGAGTGAGAACGTCATGACATTGTAGTTGTTTACTCAATTCCATGAGCAAAGATCATGATGAGACCAGGTTCGGCCATCATGTCATCACTGACCATGATGTTATCACAGGGCAATACAATCACTGCTTGTTTGCCTGGTATACGCTTGCAATTGTACCGGTCGTAATGTCTCCTGTTGTGCTGGCGCGTTTCCAAAGATGATAGACCAGAAGGCCAATTGCGCTCGTGACAGTTCTTCACGAGATCATCGAGTATGTGCGTGGGACAACCACTCTCGATCAACGCTTGTTTTATGTTGTTCTACACACAAATAAACATGAGAGAGGAAATATTAAGCAACACATAAATTTATGATTTTCATAAACTAATAAGATACAATAAATATATTACAGTAGATAATTGATGTGCACATGAAAACATATTTTTCAGTGGCGCATCTACATGCAGAAAATACTACGACAACCAGTCCCGAACAACAGCACACTTTATTTTATACCAGTACTTAATTATCCTGTATAAACTCAACCTTTATCGCAAAACTACTGAGTTTTATGTAAATCATAAAACAATGGTGTTTACCAGTTGATTTTTTAATTTTTTGCTACTCTAACTTAAATATTATATAGGCATATAGAAGGAAAGGAGGAAATTAAAATGCTGATTTCAGACTAAATTTATTTAACGCACTGACTTGTACATCAAAGGTTTTCTTAGTTATATGCCAAACCAAACAAGATATGCAGCAATATAAATATACTCATAGAACTTAAAAAAGTAAAGTATAGTCAAGAAAGCCAGGCTTATATCACTTATATCTGCTCAAATAATCTTGGTGGGTATATTGAATTTTACAGAAACAATAAATTATTTCTTCAATAATATGATTTTGAGCGAAGTACGTTAATATAAAGAACAACAATAGACATAATTTTCAATACAATCACGAAGAGTTTCTGACCATAGGAGAAAAAAATACCATGGTTGCGAAGTAAATCCTGTTTTTTTGTCTATAGTTTACTTATCTTTGCTTTACATTACTTTTATTAATACAAAAATACATAAAAAAGAAAAAAATTCAAAACTTTTTTTTCACATTTCTAAAATTTTCTTGCCAAAATATTCATTTTTTTTCTGTAAACATCTATATGCAAGGAAATACTAGTCCAAAAGTTTCAACCAGCAACTTTTAGATTCTGAACGAAGTGAAGAAGCTTATGTTTTTACAAAGACGTTTTTTTATTTTTTTCTTTCTCTGTGAACACTTTTTGTATAGAAATACTTGTCCAAAAGTTTTGATCAGTAATTTTATAGATCTGAAATCGAACCTAAATGTACTTTAGAGAGGTTATTTTTCAAATTTCTCAATATTTTTTTTTGAACGCTAAAAACTAAAAAAATTGAAATTTCTGAAATTTTCAAAATGATGTATTTAACTCAAAATTGATCAAATCTTTTTGAAATTTTTTTGTGATGTTCTTGTGTCCATTTTTAGTAGCTGGTGAATGTTTTAAGATCCTAGGTGTATTATTTTTTAAGTTATGTTAAAAAGCAATTTTCTATTTCACGGAAATTCCGGTAATTGCGTATTTTGCCGTTTTTTTGTCAATTTTTCGACAGATTTCCCACGTTTTTTTAAAAAGTATTGAGAAATTCGAAAAATAACCTCTTTAAAGTATCTACCATCTGGGTGAATTTATATAGTTACTGACTGAAACATTTGGAATAATATTTCTATAAGAAAAAGTGCTCACAGAAAGAGGAAAAAAAAATATATAAGTTAACATCATTGTAAAAACATAAGTTTCTTCACTTCGTTCAGAATCTAAAAATAAATAATTTTTGTAACAACAACAAACTTTACAACTTTTATATAAAATCGTCACGAATAAATTAAAGCTTTGCAAAGAATCGTTTTATTGAAGAAATAATTTATTGTTTCTTTAAATTTCAATACCCATCCCATCCAAGGATCAAAGAATACTCATGGGGCTAAGTTTGTTAAGCTTTTTTTTTTAATAAAATGTTAATTTGTATAGGTAGGTGCAATAATTTAAATAGATAAAAATTGTTATTTTTTCAAAAATTATATTGATTGAATTAAGTGTGTACCATTTTTATGGATCTATATCGCCATATATAAAACGTTGAGCACCACTGCTCTAAATTATCAGCTATAGGTAAATCTAGTTTCTAAATGTTGCTGATCAAGACTTTTGGATAAGTCGATCCATACGAAAATGCGTATAAAGATATAAAAAAAGTAATAATAAATATTATACTAAAAACACTAGCTTCTTCACTTTGTTCAAAATCTAAAAATTCATAAACAGATAGGCTTTTTATTAAAATGTTATCTTGGGTTTTCATACATTATTTTAATTAATACTCAGATACAGGACATTCTGTCCCGATGCTTATTAAACCGGGACGCAAGACAAATCAATCAAAACAAAACAGTCCTGCAAAATGTAGGACGAGCGACAACCCTGGCTTTTACCGACAAAGACCAATTTGCATATTTCAAAAATCAATTTGCAATTTTATATGCAAAATACTTGCACTAGTTTGAATTTGATTAGATAATAACGAGAAGCCAAATTAACGGACAAGTTATAATCAGCTAAAAATAATACAGTTTCCTACAAATTAACAGCCCTAGTGAGAAATAATATAAAATATCAATAATTTCTGAGAGCATATCCATAATTTGTTATATTCAAATCAGTTCTAAGGATAATCAACAGTATCATGTTAACATGAATTAAAAACTTAGAGATCGTAAAGAAGGTGGAGATCTAATACTTTAAAGACAGAAATATTTGGGACTGTTCTTGCAATAAGTCAAGACTGGCTAACTTTATAATTTTAACATTATTTTACATTGTTACACTAAATGATGTATTATGCATAATTACTTGAAGGTATTCGTCGGGTGTTGAGATCATTCCTCCCCAACGCGTCACTCTGGCTTGTGGTAGGGTACTAGACCAACGTTCGATTTCATCCCTTTCTAATTCGTCGGCCACAGTTCTTACGCTCGGGTTGCAGACGCGCAAGGCTCGCACATAACTCTAAAAATACAAAAATACCCATAAATCTGTGAAAATAATGTCTTATATAATGCGGGAATTTCGTTCGCAATGTGTTTTTTTATTAAATTTTAATTGTATCAACTATTTATAATATTGTAAAATAAAGATAATTATTTGATTTATATAAAAACCTTTAACCAACACCATAATTTAACTATTGGATACCACACGGAGTAATATATGTAAGAACGAAAGTTCCTCAACATAGCAAATTGTAGTCAATCCCCACTGACTGGTAACTTACGATTTAATGAAATAGTGAGTTTTTTATAGGTTTTATTTTGTCTTATCAACACATATTAAAGGTTAAACTATTTTATTTATTATTATTAATTGGTTTATTGTCTACAAATAATGAAAATTAGATTTTCAATTAGTAGATATTGGTTGGTAATTAATAATTATTACATCAATAATAATAATCAGATTATATTATATCAATTATTAACACTCGTTTTTATATTCTTTAGCAAATAATATATTAAAAAATCTATCATACTTCGCAGAATAATTAATACCAGTTTTATAATGAGTGTGTTTGGCAATTTAATAACAGAATAATTCACATCCATTTCGTTATTTTATGATAAAATATATTTCGGGTATGTTTGCATTCGTGACAAGTAGAGTACCGAATCTATAAATTATGTCAACACCTCTGTAAGTTACAAAAAAAAAAAAAAAAAATCACCTAAAATTAGTCGAAATTCGGATTATTGACGATATGTCAATTTCAAGGTATAATAGGGGTACAACGGTAGATCGCTTCCTAGTAGTGCACCGTAGACAACGGTTTTATAGCGGCTAAAGATCTACCACCGTGCAAGCAGAGAACCATATTGGTGCGCAATCAAATTTCTGCACAACCAGACAACCACAATGTCAAAAAGGCCCTTTTCAGGGCCACTTCCCAAAGTTTTCAAGACGATCTCAATCAATATTGAGGGAATATCAGATAGCAAAGAAGAACTTCTAGCAGAATTGTGTAAGTTTACAGCATGTGACGTATTATGTATTCAGGAGACGCATCACAACAGACCAAAAATTTCAGGCATGCAACCCGTAACTGAAAGACCTCACGGCAAATATGGCAGCACTATTTTTGTTAGACCAGACTTGAATATAATACCTACAGAATTGAGAGTACATAGAGATTCTTGAAATACAGAATTGAACTATTACCTCGATCTACAAACCCCCTGTGTAACACCCTTGGCCTTTCATGATCCTGAGAATTTTAAAAACCAAAGAATACAAATAGTAGTTGGCGACTTCAACAGCCATAGTATTACATGGGGATATAAAGAAAATGATGAAAATGGGGACCTCGTCGAATCATGGGTGGAAGCATGGCAACTTACACTGATCCACGACCCCAAACTTCCATCCTTATTTAAAAGCGGATGATGGAAGAGAGGAACAATCCGGACCTAATATTTGTCAGTAACTTCCTAAAACAACAAACAATCAAACGAGTTGAAAAACATATACCACGGTCACAACATAAACCCATATCAGATGAAATAATCCATAAAATCAGAGCTAACACTACACCATTCCGAAGGAGACTTAACTTTCCAAAGGCTAACTGGTTGGATATCTCGAATAGCCTAGATGCAGAAATATTATACCTGACTGCAACTAGTGACCAGTATAACACCTTCGTGGAAAATTTGAAACGTATTTCAAGGAATTTATTCCTAGAAGTTGTAGAACAAGATATATACCAGGCTTGGGCATGGCCGTTTTCGACCAAAAACGTACCCTTCCCTTTTTGGCCGATTCACTTTTCGACCAAATTTTGAAAAAGGTCAATTCCCTTTTCGACCAAAAATGTACCCTTCCCTTTTCGGCCGATTCACTTTTCGACCAAAAAAGAAGTTTAATATAATATACAATATAGTATATTGTATATTATACACAGATAACTCGACAGGTACAGTATATAACTATGCTTTATTA